>JACXGJ010004748.1:0-43193 GCA_016801105.1 Esox niger
GTGTGTGTGTGTGTGTGTGTGTGTGTGTGTGTGTGTCTGAAGGTTGGTGGAGCGTAAGAAGAAGGCTGTGGTGCGTTGTGAAGAGCAGATAATGAAGATGGAGGTTCAGGCCACTGACCGAGAAGAGAACAAGCAGATTGCACTGGGCACCTCCAAACTCAACTACCTGGACCCACGCATCAGCATTGCCTGGTCAGACCCACATACACACAATAATTAACATTACACTGCCTGGTGTGAAATGTACACACACAGGAAACAATATAACGCTGCATTAGATACCAATATTATTCACATGCAGAGGCAACTTGTATATTACTTCTCATGTTCTCCCCACCCCTTCTCCCCCCAAAAGGTGTAAGAACATGGAGGTGCCCCTAGAGAAAATCTACAACAAATCTCAGAGGGATAAATTTGCCTGGGCTGTTGACATGACAGAGACAGATTTTATATTCTAAGTCTCTGTCTTTTAGTTCTGCATAACATTTACCAGGGAGTTATTATCTACTGTTTTTATTTTTTACTTCAAGTTCTGTATTTCTGTTGACACTAACCATTTTAGATTACGTATTAATATTTTTAATGAACATTTTAATAAAGGTTCCAATGAAGACTGGCAAAGCCTTGTTCTTTGCATGTCGGCTCCTCTGTTTACAGACATGCCTTTAGTAATATGGCTGTTTCTTCTCTGAAGTGGAAATACTTCCTGAGGTCATCCAGGCTGTGATTTTATTATCCCCCAATTATAGCCGGCACTGTGAACAATGTAAAGAGTCAAATGTAAATAGTTTGGGTCTTACTGAGCTGGCCTCCGATGTTGTTCAGTCGAGATAACATCTAGCCAGTAGGGAAACTGTATGCTAATGCACACATTACAGAAGGCAGACCTTTCACATGCCACACGGTGCTGTTTTTACTGGCTTCTGCTGTATAGTTGAATTAATCACTGCGGATTACTCAGGCTGAAACATGCCGATAGGAAATATGTTAACAAATAAGTCAATACATAAGAACTAACTTTTAATTACAATAATCAATATACAAAAGCATTTCACAACAAATCAGAATATATGGTTTACAGTGGGGAAAGTACACTGCTTCTGAAGAAAGTCCTTGACATGTTACTTGATGAACTGTATTGGAAATGTTGTTTGGTTGAGGACACAGTTGTCTACTGAATAGGAGACAGTTCCCAAGGAAAATACATTTTTCAAATGCCAGCTATTTCCTAAGTCCCACAGGAATCAACCTTATTGAGCACTTTCCATTAGGCAGTTCAAAATTGACCATCTTACATATTTTGGTACTACTGCAAATCATTACGGTATATTCATTTGCTTGCGATATTGCTGTAAACATTCCTGTAAGATATTCATATTTCTATTGATTTGTTTCCCCATGTGTTTCAGTTCATCTACCAGCTTTTCCGTTATAGCATGTTATTTCTCCAATTTAACCGCTAGGCTGTGCATAAGCATGGGTTGAAATTGGCGTTGAGATACGCACTTTCCTGTCAAGTTCAACATTGATTTCATGCCAACTTTTGCATCAACTTGTGTGCGCATTGTTTACGCACGCGTGTACGCAGGATTGATACATGAGGCTCCAGGTCACCGTAAGAGCAATGGAGGTGCTTGACCATTTGAATGGGGTGTGAATGTTCCCCCTTTAAATGAACCCAAATCCTAACAAAAAATTGAATTTTTTTGAAGATATTGTGATGCACTAAAATTGGATTTGGTATTTGGCATCTGAAGGAAAACCTTAACTACAGAATTGTCTGAATTAGGCATGCAAATGCTACTAATGACCTTAACTGGAAAGTGTCAATCTCTGCCAGAGTGGGTATTTTCACAGCATAAATACGAGCTTTTCTACCTGATACCAAAATAATTCCAGTAAATCCTGGACAATTTGGACAAAGGGAGTTCCAGAAGTTGAATACTAATGATAATTCATTAGTTTGCCGGCTTTCATGATCCTTGTCCTTCTTTGACCTGTGGTTCTTTGACCCCCTCGATCTCCTCCACTCCTGCCTGGGTCATAAGGTCAGCAATGTTCTTCTCCAGATCATCGATGCGGGTGCTCATTTCATCTAGTAAACATGGTTAAGGAAATGGGCTATCCCATGGACATTTGCAAGTCACTGACCAGTGGGATACTATATGCAGACCGTTTCTATACTCTTTCCTGAACCAGAAGATATTATTAAGCCTGTTCTCGGGAAGGATATTTCTCCCGATGATCTGGTCTGACATGGTCTGGAACTTGTCCTGCATCTGTTGCAGCAGGGTCTGGACCTAACCCAGGAAAGATCAGTAATATTTGTATCCAGCCCACCAACTGTAGCATGCAACTTAATGTTCCAGCTCCCTGTACCCGAAACAGCAATGCAAAACCACATCATCAAATCTCTCCATATTTGACCGTGAACCGCACGTTATGTCTGCTAAATTGCCAGTTAACATAGAGCTGTCCTGTATTGCCAAAGAGCTTTACTTTTAATTGCCTACATTTTCATGCAGGATTTCAGATATTTTGGGTGGGTTTTTCAGACGCTCAACCAGGCTTTAAGTTTCCTTTAGCAATGGGGTCTTCATCTATAAAAACTAAATGGAGCACAAAGAAAACAAAACCACTGCATTCGATGATAGTGGAGGTTTGATATGCTGTTTGATGGCTTTGTTGCCTTTGGTACAATGGGCCCTTATGAAGGTGTACAACATAACATCTGTGTGAGCTTATTTTGGAGTAAATGTCAAAACTGTCTCTGAAGGTTGTACTTCTTTCAACATTGAATAATTTTAACAAACTTAAGAGCCAGACATATTGTAAATAGAAAGTTGGAGCAAGCCCATTGATTTGTAGGCACTTCTAATGTACTAATTCTATCATTTCAGTGTAATTTCTTTATTTTCTAAACATAAATTGTAAAATTAGACAGATTTTTGGCCACTCTTTTTGTGGCGCTCTCAAGCAAAATTGAATCCACAAAGTGTATAGCATGGCTTCTGCAGTGTGCCCAATGTCACGAAAACAACTCACTTCAGTGCAAAGATGGTAATATATTATTGTGTCTTAAAACTGGGATTGATGGGATTTTCTACATCCCCAGTTAAATAAAAAGGTAATTTTGTAATCTAAACAAATATATACAAGTCACCACAAATATGTCCGTTCAGGCCAGCTGAACTGTAATGGCCCCCACATCAATGGCCTTAGACATTTTCTAAAAGGGCAGCAATGGCAATCAATGGTAATACCACTTCACAATTCAGCCGACCTACTTTGGGGTACACAACTTTGACATGCTTCCTTAAGCGCAACAAACACCCTGGACATAGACAGGATTTATGACACCTGTTCCCTGCTGTGTTGGTTTCAGAATCCATGTACTATACCCACGGACATATTTGAATACCATATATATGCTACACATATTTAAATGTATTGCACAGAGGATAACACAATGAGTTGAGGGAATAAAGCAGTCATTCAAGCTTAAGACGGTAGCACGAAAAAGCTGGATGACTAATGACAAGGTAGTTAATATTATTTCGGATAACTCCTGGATCCGGAAACAGTATGATCCAATTGGAATACTGCAGGGCAGGTCTCCAGAGAGGAAAGGGCTTTGTGTCGTCAGTCCAAAAGCTCCCTGTGCCGTAGGACATTTTTCATTCAGTAATGGGCTAGCAAGGAACTTCAAAGATTAAGCAGCAATAAATAGCTTCAGAGAAACAGTTGAAACAGTAGGTCAAAGTGAATCCGTCCTGGACAGTGATAAGTATGGCTCTGCAGGTTTGCCCTGAACCAATTCAAATGCCAGCAGGGGAGAACAATAGAGATTCTGTCCACTACAACAGCATGACCAAGCAGTGGATGAAGTAAGGTCAACTGGGTCATCAGACCGCAGCAAACACAGCCATCCGCTCATCTGCAAAGGCAGTCACCCCACATCACAATGCAAATCCTCATCATGACCTTGCAGTCTGTGTGGGAGAAAGGGGCACTTGTGGAAATTCAAACATAAATCCTACGCCAGCATAGGAGGTGCCAACACCACACCCAAGAGGACAACCACAAATAACATTTCTGACACTGAGCGTAGCTGAGGAAAGCTGGAATGCTCTAGTGAAAACTAGAAACCTGCAATATCACCCGGCTTTGGACTGGACCTGACATTCTGTAGTTAACTGTAAACAGTACAGTTCAATGTTATACTAGTATGGTAGGCCCAGTATATTGCATATTAAGAAATGTAAATAAGGATTACTGAAGTACAGGCTCACCTATATTCAAAATTTGTTTTTTTAAAACGTTGCTGATCAACTGAAAGCTTTGTTTCTATTTAAGAATAAAGGGCATGAGGTGGTGTGGTATATGGCATATATGCCACAGCTAAGAGCTGTTCTGGGGTCATGATTCATTGTGGAATGCCTGGACACAACGCTTAACCATGGTATTTTAGCAAAACCACAAACCCCCAATATGCCTTATTGAGCTTATAAACTCATTACAAACAATATTATACTGGTAAAAAAATGCTGAGATTACATTATTTGAAATTCTTTTTCTCCTTCGAAAATTTACAAAAACATTTACACCCCCTGGAAATGTCAACAGATCACTTAGTCTAACATTCAACAACGTTTTGACATTTTACAGGATATGCTTGTTTTGTGTACCAATATTTCATTTTCAAAACCTTTCAAATTAAATGTAGCTTGTGGCATGCCAATTTATCTTTCTGCAACTAACGAAAAAAATGAACAATATAAATTTGCTTACAAGTTGCTGAGAGAACTGCGCCAGTAAGTCAAAAGCATTCAGTGATTATTATTCAATGAATAAAACCATTCTGGATATGTTAATTAAATAGCCAAACAGTTCCCCTTTTTTACCACCAGTGGTCAGGAATCCCAGAATACATTTTTATGTCAAAACTCACCACCTGAACATAAATTAATGGTATTGGTTGCCATTTGAAGAGTGCCTGCCACATCCTCCAAGGACCAGATCTGGGCTGGCTTCATATCAAAATCTTTTCAGTGTAAATAAATATACATGTTTACCAAATGTGGTAAACATGTAGATATCATTGGACAAGATGAGTTACGAATAAGTTTGACACCTGCGAGCTACGATCAACAAAGCTATTTGCTGACCGTTCTGGAATTTGAAGGAGAATTCGCGCAGTCTTGCCATAGGGTACACAGATTGCAATTTAGCTACTGTATTGTAGGCTTAGGCTGTTTAGGTATTTAGCTCTGGTCAAGCCTGTGTCACTGCTAGCTAGTTAGCTAGCTTTACGTGTCATAAACTCACCACATTGGTAAGGTCCTGAACTGACTGTGGATCCGTTTCTGTCATGTTTTCTTTAACGATACGAGTGATATGAAAAGGTATACAAACGAGAAAGGGCAAAAAATTTGCTCAGATGAACACCATAACCTTGCCTAGACCTTTCCTACGCTTTACTGAAGGAAAAAGCGGTTGCACCAGATGTCGATCAGCTGTTTTAAAGTTGTCTCGCGAGAACTATGAAGTAGGAAGTTATTTGTAGGTGCCTCACCTTGCATGCAGCTCAACATGCTCACAGTCTTAACTCGTTTGATCTCAAAGTGATTATTGTGAATGTTGGCAACAACTGCTTGCAATGACGTTATTCATCTATAGTAGATCATTATAAAAATCTTATTGCTTAAGTACTTATGTACGTCTTGTAAATCGCAGTATTTTAGTGGCCCTCAATTGATACATTTTATCAGAACTTGAATTGAATTCAACCAATGACTAGTTTATTGTTCAACTAAGCCCTTACATCTAAGATGGTCTGTGCCGTTTGATTTGTCTGTTGATTCGGGGATTTGATTGGACAGTGGTTTTTTAGAAACAGACCAGGGCTGCTGAGTAAACATAGATTTAAAACGTTGATTCAAAACGTTGATTTTAGTTTTATAATACTTAAGCTACGTTTTTATTCTAATAATGAACAGAAAGACACCACTGAAAGAACATTGTTGTGCAATCAAACAGGTAAAATAGCGTTTTCAGAAATTAAATGTTTCAAAGTATTAACTGTTGGTGACTGAATGTGTGCGTGTTCCGATGATATTACAACTCTAAATCAAATGAAAACGATTTTGAGTATGCTCCAATATATGTTTGTAAAATGTCATGTTTTAACCCTGCGTGTTTTCCGATCCTTCTAATAAAAAAATGGGGAAAACGAATGATTAACTGTATGACACCATAATAAACGAATCGTGCGTTTGTGCGTGTGCGTGTGCCAATATTTGTAATGCAGCCTATCTTTCCTCATGGTTATAGTCACAGCCACTAGTTGAAGTGAAATTGTGAAGACTACATTGAAGATTACAATATACGCTACTGCAAGTCGTAGAATATACATGCTCACCTTTCACGTTTAAATAATTGACAGAATGAACAGCTGTCAATGAATATTCGCTGATATTGAAGAGGTAAGATGCATCGCAAAGAAAGTACGCTACAATTCTGAATTTCTGTATGCAATGTTTGTGCAGTTTAATACAGTATACTCAATTTGCGGGACCTACCATTACCAATAAGGACACTGGACACAATGTTTGTGCTCGCGGAAGAGTTGTGTATTCTTTGATATTTTTTTCCTTCACTGTAACAAATGTATCCTGTCCATGCAGTTTAACCACCTACGACGAGAATACTGCTGGGAATTTTCCCAAGGACAGCTTCTGCCAGATGGTTAGACCAAAGGATTTAAGTTGAATGCTATTCTTAGATGTGGGGGATTCTTGACTGGGAGAAGTCTACTCAAAACACTATCTGGGTTCTTTACTTAAAGCAATACAAGTTAGGAAGGCAAAATGATTTGGGCAGTTACAGGAACTAGCAGTACCTTTTAGAATAGCTGAGTCTTCATTTTGCATTGGAAAAATGATATGTATTTTAGGGCATGTCGAAACCCAACCCCTTTTTTTGTTTTCTTGAACTTTCAGAAATGCAAGTAGCCTGATCTAGGGAAGACAGACATTGACAGTCTTCCTACTCCACCATTGCCTAAAGTATATGGTCAAAAATTGTATATGGTCATGGCTGTTTCACTAAGACTTTTACATGATAAATTTTGCTGTCAAATTAACTGCCCTATAGAAATTACAGATTGCGTGTTGACTTACAGACTTTGAATATCACCAAATATTGCCTATCTGTGAAATTTCACCAACTCATTGTATTCCCAATTCCCTTTTCCTTAGTGCCTGGTTATCCCTCACTGAGATTTTTATTGAGAGGAGTCATGTCTTGGTGAAAATCTGATTGAACCATTGTGTTCTTGATCAGAAAATCTGTAGAGACATATAATCATTAGAATTTATTTAGCAGGTATAGCGCTTTGAGATTACTTTGGTAGTGAAAAGTGTAACGATAATTTATTGAAATAAAATAATAACTTTAGAATTATAAGGGAAAAAATATGTACCTACATAAGAGAGTAGATCTTGTCTCCAAAGTTTTCAAATTGTGTTTAACTTCGGGTGTTTCAAGCCCAAAGAAATTATCCTGGGGTTTGTCCGCAGGGAAAGATTAGCAGACTTTCTTGCTGACTGCAAATTCTCTGCCTTGTCCCATGCTGACCATCGCCTCACTTCTCTTTTGCTATTGCCTCGGTCTTGTATGGGATGAAGTTGTTAAATTCACACTCAATGATGACAGCATGCACAAATCTCTGGAGGAGTTCTGAGGCTGCTTATTCATTACTGCTTGCTTGCCTTCCTTTGCGGCCCTCCAAATTGGCTTAGAGACTAACAAAAAAATTGGGTGTGATATTTAATGGGATGTGTCTAATTGGCTACCATCTTGTGAAAGTTAGCTGAATTATAATGTTGCTGTTTGCAAGAGTGTGGCTGTGGGCATGGTTGTTCATGTAGAGGTTATAATGCATCACTGATTATACTTACTCGTAAAAGGGCGATGATTTCAGTAGGGTTCAGGTAATTCTTTGTCATGGCTTGCTTATGGACACATTTTTTTTTTTCTGTTCAGCTAGCCGGCAACCTTTCAGGTACATGGCGATTGCTCTTGCCCACTAGGGTATCTGCTGTCCCAATTATAACCAAATCTGCAGAACATCTCAATGGAACTAGCATAAAGAACTCATTAACTGATGAAAAGAAATACTGTGTGCAAAGAAAATATACTTAAATAATGGGGACAATAACAACCTTTTAGCTTAATTCATTGGTGATACAGTATGTCATAACGTTGAAGCCTAACATGAATTGAATTTAGATTTTAAAAAAGTAACCTAAAGACACATTTTCTTTCAAAATGATTTTTGAAGTTAGAATAGTTCAGGACATTGTGTTATCTGACAATTGATTTGCATTTGTGATGATTTTAACTTTTACTTGATTTTGTTTGCCCCTGCCCAAATTTTAGAGGATTGAAATTACAATGCATAATTTGTAAATTAGGAGTCCCTGGCTGATCTACAAAATTAGCTGATATATATGATCCAAGCTTAATTGTAGATCAATTAGTTGGCAGTAGCCTGCAGTCGTTTTGACGCTCTCAAACTCTCCTGCTCAAGAGTAATTCACTTGCCTGAAAAAAAATAAAAAAATAACTATTAGAACCAATAACTATTGCTCAAGTAGTTTCCAAATGGAGAACTGAGAAAACAAGAATGTTTTGTCCAATGTAAATGCTGACAGTTCTATTTGGGCTGTATTTGGGATGACTACATTTTAGGCAAAGATTTGCAAATGGTAAGATAAGGAGCTGCATTTTATATAAAGTAAGGGAGAGACTAGTATGAAAAATAGCATTACTAACTTCTCTGTCTTATCCCCTAAAGAATTCTCCCTTAGTTACTTCTATAAAGAAGTTTGTTCAGTGGTAATGTTTACAAATGAAAGTTTAATAGTAACTGTAAAGTTTTCCATTGTTGCAAAGAACATTTAACATTAGTCCTGTGCCCCAGTAAAGACAGAACTGAGACATTATTTTTGGTACGTTCTAATTCAGTAATGTTATTGAATGGGTGTAATTCAGACAGAAGTGTTATAGAAGGGTGAGGCGCAATTCAGACTGAATTGTTATAGAAGGGTGTGGTGTAATTCAGACAGAAGTGATATAGAATGGGTGTGATGTAATTCAGACAGAAGTGTTATAGAATGGGTGTGGTGTAATTTAGACAGAAGTGTTATAGAAGGGTGTGGCGCAATTCAGACAGAAGTGTTATAGAACGGTGTGGCGCAATTCAGACAGAAGTGTTATAGAACGGGTGTGGTGTAATTCAGACAGAAGTGTTATAGAAGGGTGAGGCACAATTCAGACTGAATTGTTATAGAAGGGTGTGGTGTAATTCAGACAGAAGTGATATAGAATGGGTGTGACGTAATTCAGACAGAAGTGTTATAGAATGGGTGTGGCGCAATTCAGACAGAAGTGTTATAGAACGGGTGTGGTGTAATTCAGACAGAAGTGTTATAGAAGGGGTGTGAGAGAATTCAGATAGTAATGTTATTGAGTGGGTGTGACGTAATTCAGATAGAAGTGAGAGAGAAGGGATGTGGCAAAATTCATAGAAGGGATATAGAAGGGGTGTGGTGTAATTCAGATAGAAGGGATATAGAAGGGGTGTGGCGTAAATCAGACAGAAGTGAGTGTGTGGGCAAGGTGACTCATATTTTAAGAATGGCTAAGCTACTGTGATTGCTGGTAGCTTGCAGGTCCTGACTGAGTGGGAGAGGGTGCGTACGGTAATCATTGTAACTCTATTTCGATAAGTATGAGACTGTGAATGTGAATCGGCTGATCATAGAGTTAATTATTTGCTTCTAATCCCCAGGTCATATTGATTTGTGACTCCTTGTCTGCTCTAGAGGTCTGGTTACAACTAAGAGGGCAGGTTGCGGTCTGTGAGGCCCTACTGTAGCTGGAGATGGACACCCAGAAGGAGGACATGGAGGGTCCGTGGACACTCCTGTCGTGGCTGGCCTCCTGTGTGATAGTGTTTGGCGGGTCCCTGCCCTATGTGCCCCAGTACCAGGAAATCCAGAGGAGCAGCAACACCGAGGGATTCTCCACCCGCGTCTGTCTGCTGCTGCTCATCGCCAATATCCTCCGTATTTTCTTCTGGTGAGAGAGACAGGGGTCAGTCTGTGTTTTGTCCCTGTTTGTGTGCTTCCTGTATATCTTGCATGTTTGAGCGAACTGTCCAACCTAAATGTACCAAAACCTGCACATTATTTTGAAGTGTGTTTACATGTTGTCCTAAAGAAACGATTCACTAGACGTGATGGGACACACTGTCTACACTGTTCGTATGATGAGGCGTTGAATGCTGTCTGTCTGCAGGTTTGGGAAACAGTTTGAACTGCCATTACTCCTGCAGAGTTTGGTGATGATCATTACCATGCTGGCTATGCTCCAGCTCTGCTGCAACATCCAGCAAGCCAACCGAGTCAGCACCAAACAGCACCATTTCACAGGTAACCAACCTAAACATAACCACGTCAGACAAATAACACACGACATTTGAACACCCATTGCTTAGCGAATCATAACGATGCAGTGGATCTCAGTTTCAAAGCTCCTGCCAAGAGAGGGGGCTATAGGAGAAGCTATAATCACTCAGTACCCCCTCCACTCTCTCTGCCTCTCTCTCTCTCTCTAAGGCAGTTTCTGTATCAGTCTTGTGTCATTTCTTGTTTTGCTTTTGGATGTTATAAATGGTACACAGTGTTTACGCCGGAGGTCTTTAGAATTGAGTGATGATCTTTTAGATGTAATTATGAGGATTTGTGTTTGAGGGGAAAGGGAAAATGTTGGATAGATATAGTCACTGGGCTGTCACATAGAAGAGATTAGCCTGTTCTGAGCTCTGGGGGGCGAGAGAGGGAGTGTGTGGCTAGTGGCTGGTGTGTCATCCATCAGAGAGTGAGATGGATGAGAGAGCTAAGCTATGCGACTTGCTGTACTGTACTTTAGCAGCTGGGGAGGGACTCCAAGGTAGGTCCATGTTAATGCTCAACGTCAGCTTCTGCAGACTTGGTTTATAGGTAATTGTGTCTTCACACAGGCACGTGGGTTGATTTAATCTCTTTCATTAAATTTACTGTGCCATTTATAAGGTAGCTTTTTTCAGGCCACAGACTGAGAAGGGAACCAAATGAAATATTTTAATATTCCAATCATTTATAGAAGAATGTGTTATACCCAACTCCACCACTTGTATAATGTGTCTATCGTTTACATTGATTGTTGGAGAGGCTAAGTAATTGCTGGTGGGTGTTGTGTCCTGATGTGCAATTGAGATCCAACGCCATCTCTTCATCATTTGGAGCACGGACACCTGTTTGTACTTACTACCCTCGCCAGCAATGACAGTGTGTAATGTTTCTGCTTTCGTGTTGTAGTTTCTGTTTTGTTAATCCTTAGTTCTTTATTATAAGCCCTCAGTTCTCGCTGTGCCTGTGTCCTGCCTACTACCTACATTGTTACAGTGAGGCTAATCGTCGTTAAAATAGCTTTCAGTTCCTTTTCTGATGGTGACTCTGTACAACATTAACAAGTTAGTGCTGAAACTCCTTAACTGAAAAACATTATACTAGCATCCAACATGGCCAGGTGAGAGGATGAGTTCCCCTGGATGCCTGCCTTCCAGAAGCTATGAATAACAGTTTGGCCTTCTCTGAATTCTGGTAGAAGTACAATTCCCTATTTTTTGAAAACTATCAGGTAATAGATGATTTTCCTATAAATGTTGTGCATAGTTTATGTTTTGTATCTTTTCTGTCACTTGTTAAGCCTGGATAACTGGTTGTTACAGAGATGCTTTTGAACAAAGAGAATATGCCACAGGCAAACTCTGGCCCATTCTCCATGTGCTTTCCCCATGTTACTCACAGAAACACATTTCTCAGCTTGGGACATTCTTTCATGTCCACCTCCGATAGCAGGTGCTTGTTGTCTTGTGCCTATTCATGTGGCCTTGCTTTTGAATTCTCATTTGACCTTTTGCTCTTGTTTGTGTTAGGAGATGCGGTTTCCGCTCTGAGTTTTCTGATGGTGAAATATAGACTTTGACAAGAATGCCTTGGTGAGCAGATGCCGACTGTGTGGGCTCAAGTGTGTGTCAGGGCAGGGCCCTCGCTAGGCCTGACCATGAGCCCTGCCCCAGTTAGGGAAAAAATACACAGGGTTTCCCAAGGGGTGCAGCATTCTAATGGAATACTTCGTAGTGGCATACTATCCACCACAGTCAAGGTTTGAGCCTTGACTGTGTGGTGTAGCTGGGAGCTACATGGGTCAGTGTGTATAGGCCAGCCAATGCCTGGCTTGAGGGTTGACTGGGATTTCCTTGTTGCTTCGCACTGTAGCGACTCCCACTGGTGGGGTTGCAAATGCCCTGAGGTGGCCGGGGTTCTGCAGCTGCCTCTCCCTGGTCTGCGTTATGATCCGTGAATGGCGAGGGGGTGCTGTTTCTCACGCTGACCGGGCAACCATTCGCAGGAGGAAGCTTTGCCTCCAGAGGCAGGGTTTACTGCTTGCATCAATCAATGATGCCTGTGTGCTGTGTTGACCTGGATGACGAAAAGGGTTTCTGAAGCTCTTAAACCTATTCTGAATGAGCAACGCACCTCTGTCCTACAGAAACCACCTGGGCAATTCGTATGGCACAGGCAGTTGGTACAGCTTTTAAAAATCGATTTTAAAGAAAATGCCTCTCACCTTTCCTCTTCACCTTTCCTCCGGAATTGTAGAGACACGTCTGTCCTGTTTTATATGCAGAGGACTTAGGATGTAGTCAAACTGCATCTATACTTTCCTATTCTTTTTCTGTCTTATTGGAGCTCAGTTTTCAAAGAAAAAATTGATTGAACTCTGTTTTGGCTGCTGTAATTATCCTGTCCACAGACACTCAAAAACAACAAACAGGCTCCTTTACTCCACTGAAGGCCAGACCTGTCACGTAATTTCAGGGGTTGCGGAGGAGTTTGTCATCTTAGAATAGCCCTAAATACCTTGCATGCATAATGTACAGACCCACAAACACACATTTGGAAACAGAACCCATGCTAACTGAACGTTATGTACAGCTTCTCATCGAGACCCCCTCTAATGTCATCCAACCCTACCAAATCTGACACAACACAGCCACACCAATAAACACTCAACCAACAATAAAATCACATCCATCCTTTACTTTAATGGCAGTTACCTGAAGTAAGCCTGTAGTGTGCTTAAGAAACTCTACTGCTGAATCAGGGATTTGAAACCAGAGCTGTTTCCAGGATTTAGCCCAAGCCTTGGGTCAGTGCTCAGTTTGGTGCTCTAAAATGACCCTTGACATAGTTAACTATTAAGAAATCATAATTGTTTTTGTTTTTAATTTCTCAAATCAGGGAAAAAAAAGCAAATCAATATTTTCACAAACTAAAACAATGTATGTACAGTTGTGCTTATTGGTTTGCATACCCTGGCAGAAATTGTGAACTTTTAGATTTAAAAATATGACTGATCATGCAAAAAACTCTCTTTCATTTAAGGATTGTGATCATATGAAGCCATTTATTATCGCATAGTTGTTTGGCTGCTTTTTAAATCATAATGAAAACAGAAATTACCCAAATGGCCCTGATCAGAAGTGTACATACCCTGAATGTTTGGCCATGTTACAAACACAAGGTGACACACACATTTGAAAATGGCAATTACCTGTGGCTTTTTAAATTGCAATTAGTGTCTGTGTAAAAATAGTCAAATAATTAGATAGCTTTCACTTGAATGTACTGAGCAGGCTAAATACTGAGCCATGGGGAGCAGAAAGGAACGGTCAAAAGACCTACATAACAAGGTAATGGAACTTCATAAAGATGGAAAAATATGTAATAAGGTATCCAAAGCCTTGCAAATGCCAGTCAGTACTATTCACTTATCACTTATTAAGAAGTGGAAAATTCAGGGATCACTTGATACCAAGCCAAGGTCAATTAGATCAAGAACAATTTCAGACAAATCTGCCAGAGAAATTGTACGGGATACAAAGACGAACCCACAGGTAACCTCAGGAGAAATACAGGCTGCTCGGGAAAAAGATGGTGTGGTTGTTTCAAGGAGCACAATATGACGATACCTAAACAAAAATGAGCTGCATGTTGCCAGAACGAAGCCTTTACTGTGCCAAAAAAGTCCAGTTACAACACATCCGACAACACCTTGACACGCCTCACAGCTTCTGGCACACTGTAATTTAAACATTACAAACGTTATGTTTGGAGAGGGGTCAACAAGGCCTATAGTGAACAGAATACCATCCCCACTGTGAAGCATGGTGGTAGCTTACTGATGTTTTTTTTGGGGGGGGGGGGGGGGGGGGGGGGTTGAGCTCTAAAGCACAGGGAATCTTGTTTCCCGAGATCTCAAACATGCAGTTCATGACCTGTAGGCATTTTGCATGACCTGTAGGCATTTTGCCAAGATGAATGGCCAGCTAAAACACCTGCAAAAATTCAGGGCCTCATAAACAACTATTACAAAAGACTGCATGCTGTCATTGACGCTACAGGGGACAATACACAGTATTAAGAACTTTTAAAATGGTACGTATATTACCAATTCTCCAAGGGTATGTAAACGTTTGGCTACAACTGTAGGTAGGTTGCTCTTCTTACCTGCCACAGCAAATACCGTCACTGCTCAATTACTGTAGCTGTGACTTTCTCTGTGTCTTGGTCCCGTAAATCCTCGTTCTTTCCACTTGCCGCTGGCCACTGCTGTTGTCTGTGCTCCACTGGGCTGCTGGTTTCAGCTGTCCTCATCCTACTAGGCAATTTGCTAGGCCAACATCCAACATTACCATTGATTACAATGAAAGGTACCATGTTCTGGTACAACCTCTCTTTCTGCTCAACTTAAGATTGTATTGAACAATTGAGTACCGTGTTTACAAAGGGACACGATCATGTTTCCTTAATTTTGGATACAACCTCTGAGATGATGTGTTGTGGGATCCAGACTTCACTGTGCAACACACAAATGACTTTTCTCTGACTTCCACTGACTTCCCTCAGGCCCTACATTTACTGGTTTGCCCTTATGATGCAGGTTTTGGATGGGGTGAATGAAAGGGGAATTGAAATACTGCAATGTGCTATTGTGACCTTTTTAGAACCTTTCCTAAATTGTAAGGATGAATGATGACTAACATTTCTCGTGTGCTGCATAAAGCACTGCAAAAAGGATGTATGAAACCTTACAACTACGAGTTATAGTATCGCACTGATAGAGGGCAGAGTCTATGGAAGGAGAATTTCCTATACCTCACAGTCTCAAAGAAAGGTTGATGTGGTCACATGTCATCTGCATATATTTATCTCACCTGTCTAGATACATGTCATCTGTCTGAAGGGGGAAAGGGAGATTCATTGTCATTCTCTCTATTGTGTCTGGTGTAAGCTCAGGTGCATTCCTCAGATGAAGACCTTCTGGCTAACAGTTCTTCTCTGGGTCAGTTAAGGTTCGATATTTCTCTGTAATGTTATTAAAGCCAGCTCTGGCCTTGGCTGAGCTAGAGTGAACAGCCTGCTGTAGGCGTATCATAATAACTTTACCTCAGGTTTTTACGTGTCCTTACTCAGCCTCACTCATAACCAGAATAGTCATAACGATGTTCATGTTTACCTGGAACGATACATATTTACATCGTAGGCCTGTCTGAAGATATTTTGAAGCACATACCACATCGCAAGTACATCTGTAGCACTCAATGACCAGTGGTTAGTGATTCCTTTTTCACAATGGAATCCATGTGTTATTTTTCCTAATGAAACAACAGAGCCCCCCAGTGGTCACAACAGATCTAACATCCCGTCGATTCACATTCAGTATCTTCTTATCATTTTGCACGTCACTGTCTAGATCAGGGGTGTCAAAACGGTTCCATGGAGGGCCGAGTGTCCGCGGGTTTCTGCTCTCACCTTGTACTTGATTGATTAATTAGGTCTCTCATTGGTTAGTTTCTACCCTCACCTGGTTGTTAAGGTCTGACCTGGGAACCAATTTATAGGAAAAACCATAAACCTGCAGACACTCGGCCCTCCGTGGAACCGGTTTGACACCCCTGGTCTAGATGAAGAAGACCCCTGGTCTCAGAGTTTGAATTATGGGGGATATGCGGTGGTTTGACCCCGCTAATTAAGACTTGGACATAAAAAACAGGTGAAAACAGCAGGTCGGTTGGTCGAAACATGTATATATTGTTCCTACCTGTAATCGTAAATATTACAATAGATTTGCCATATTCATGCCTGGAAGAATTTCAGACATCCCTTAAGTGGACCATTCCATTTCTTAACCCTGATGTTATTTGAACTACTCGTCTGCTTGCCTCACTCCCAACCTCTCCCAGCGTTGCAGTGGCTTTGTTATGAAAGCCCCCATTGCAACAGGTTAACTGGAACCATGAAGACATATTCATTCATTTAATATTAGATTGGTGATACACAGTAGTTTTGTCTTTATGGCAGAGAATATTACACACAGTATTACACTGCAATTGAGTCATTGAGGTTTGAGTATTGCCAATATAATGAATATGTCTTCATAGTTTCTTTTTGCCTGTTGTAGTTGAGGGGATGGGGGCTTTAATTAATGACACAAAAAAAGTGACGTCGCACAAATTCCTGGCAAACGTTGGACAGCCTTTGTGCTGGTAAGATAAGGTGACCAGATAATCTTCACTTGTCTTCCTTTGCTTCTCTTTACCTTTCCACCTCATTCTTCACATTCTCCTCGCTTCACACTTTTTACTCCCTTAATTTTTCCTTCCCCTTCTCTTTTCCTTCCTCTTTAATCTTTAATAATAAACAGTGTACTTTTTGATAAAATACTTTAGATAACATTGCTTGCCTCATTTTTGTGTTTTATCATAAAAACATTGTTTGGAATAATAAATTGTAAGGCTTTGTAATCATATATTTACTGTACCTTTCCTCCTCTGTCTCCTTCACTTTTCTTCCTATCCAGTCATCCACCTCTCGTTCCTCTCCCCTCTCTAACAGAAAATATTATGCTAATGTTATCCAAGAAAATATCAAAAAATATTTTCACACTACTACTTATTGTAATGTCAAACCATTCAAATTGTAATCTACAAATAAGTATTCTCCTAATTAATTGTGCATTCATTCAATAATCATATATTCAAAATAGCCCATCCACTGCATGTTTACACATGTTTAACCAAACTACCATGACAGTTGCTAGTTAGCCTAGCTAGCTAACTTAGTCTACATAGCTAACGTTAGCTAGAATTGCTTAATTTAAACCTTATAGGGCAGATCATCTATGCAGGGATTTTCATGCATATAAAACTCAAAGGCAGCTCTGATTAATTTTTTATGCAAGTCAAATTAACAAGGACATTGTATAACAATGAAAATTGACACCAACAATATTGACTGTGATTAATTATAAACCTTGATGAGTGAATTCATATTTTTTATGTGATTACTAGATCTTCTAATAAACATAGTTTTGCTGCTCAATGGCTAACTGTTTTTAGGTGCTTAGACATAATGAAGAGCTAATGATATGTTCTGTATGCTAGAAGCATTGTGGAAACCATGTGTTTGGGGTTTAAGGAATATAGCCAAGCAGAAACTCTAGGTTGGAAGCGCTTAAATCCAATAAAATGTCTACAAGTCCTGGACAGGCAGAGGAGAACAAAAAACACGGGGTAAAATCCTACACCATCAAATACGCAACATCAAATATATAAAGAATAGATTTATTATTGTTTTTTTGGTTGTTATGATATTGGAGAGAACATTGTATTGTGCATTATCTGCTCAGGTGGACATTGACAGCAAGGCAGATTTAACATTGGAATAGTTTTCCTTATCAAGTGGCCAGATATTATATAAAGTATATCACAGAGGGGCGTCCGGTAGAGCACGGGGTAGCGGGTAGTCGGTGTACCACCTTTGACACATTTTCAGCCGGGAAAAACCCTGTCTATGTATTTAATAAATAAATTGTGACATTATAACACCACTAGCTTGTATTTCAAATGGTTAAAATCTGTCTCGAAAATATGTTAGTGGGGAAGTTGTGGATTCGCTTGACGAGTTTTCCACAGCAGTTTTCTCGAAAACTAGCCCGAACAGGTAGTGGAAGTGTGAAGGCTGCTATAGCGAGCAGCCCCCTCTACTGACCAAAACACATACAACACGATTGAGACAACAACCGGTAGGCTCTGCTGTCCGGTCTTCCTTGCCACTATGCGGTCTGTTTGTAATGTGACCACGGTGCCTGGGACGTCTGGTCACCCTATGATGTGGTGTGAGGGTCTCTCCCTTCAAGGTAGTCCCATGGTTAAGCTAATGTTTAAAAGTAATTTATTCTGGCTTAAACTGCATGGAAAGGTTACCATAGAAATTTGTTAATGTGTTCCTGACACAGGCTGTTCCAACTTGCATGAATTTTATCACGGCAACTCATAATGTGACTCATTAGTGTATATGGCCCCCACGTGCCTGTTTGAACTCCCGACAACGTCCGGGCATGCTCCTGATGAGACGGCGGATGGATGTGCCATCCTGGATGAGCTGGATTACCTGTGCAACTTGAATGGGCTGCAGTGGGCTGCAGGTACCACCTCATACTACCAGTGGTGACAAGGACACTAGCAAAATGCGAAACTAGATGAGAATCGGTCAGGAAAGATAAGGAGAAAGCAATTGTCTCTGGCCACCATCTGCAAAACCATTTCCTTTTTGGGGCTTGTCTTGCTGTTGCCTGTCCAGTGAACCTGTTGTCGCTTTCATTTGTACCAAAACATTTGACATCGTTTCACAATCGCTTATGCTTCCTACTGTACAGATTGATAACCCTGAATTTTTATTGACTTGATGTTATTACTTTGATGATTACGTGTTCCCTTGCTTTGAGCAGTGTATATACTAAACAGTACAAACATCACAATCTTCCCCGAAGTACGTTCTTGTAGTATGTAGTATACAATTTATGTAGTATGCGATTTGAGATTCAGATTTTGGTTTGGCATTTCAGCTCAGGATTGTCAACCGAAATGTCTGAGATCAATTTAATAAGGTAAGACTTATTTGATAGAGTCTTTTGCATTAGGCTACATTGAAAAAATTGCCTAGTTACTACTTGTAGGCACAGACCCCCCAAAAATTTGGCACATTTGTCAGCCGTTTTCTTACCTTGAAAATAGTCTAAGAGTCCGAGTAAGGACACAGCTGACACGTTTAGATTTTTGGGTGGTCTATGCCTTTAATTTTAGTCAGGCACAGGCCTAGATGCTGTTTGGTATTAACACATTAGCCTACATCTTTGGCGTGTTGTTTAGTTCTGGTACAGCGTTGAGTGGGTCTGTGTTTGAGCAGAAATTATGGTCCGCTATTGTCTGTGTGTGCGGGAGTCTGACATGCTGTACTTGCTGTAGTTTTGCTCTAGGATACTTTCTTGGTGACCCCTGACTACAAAGGATGTTGTGTGGTTTGTGCCCCATGAGCTGGTGTAATGGATTGGATTTATCATCATTTACAGCAAACATTATGTTAAACAAGGATTGTAAGACTTCAGTACTCTGAACCATGCGCCTGCATCTAGCGGGTTCCTTTCACACCCTGCACAAAAAGTTGACCCGCTATGATTGTCATTGTATAATTCACACTCTGCATACTGTTGTTGACTCTGAGGTAGGCTAAGATTCTTTGAGGACTGCCATGGCGGCACACAGTGACAACCTATGCCCCGTGTCTCAGGGGAGGGAGGTCGGCGCAAGCTGGCTGCTGCTTGGTGTACAATGGTCTGCTGTTACTGCAGTGTGGGTTGGGCCTTACTGTCGGTATGCTACTCAGGCTGCGTTATCTGCATCGTGCAGCATTGCAGCAAGGCAAATCAGGTGTGACCGCTCTGAGCATGGAAAGATTTCATTACGCCCTGGCATTTACATATAGAGGTGTACACTGTGTGTAATTAAAGCCAAGATAACAGCCCTTTAATTAACAAGTCAAATGAAGCTATGCAAGTGCACATAGTCCAGTAGAGAACGGTTGGTGACGGGAGCAAAATGTCCACAGTAGACAGCTCTCTTTTCTTTCAGAGATAGTTTTGCTGAAGTTAACTTCATTAATAGGGTGTGTGTTAATCCGTCTCTGGTTGTGGGCTGGAGATGTTGCAGTAGCTCTCGTTGTGCGTTGGGTGATATGCCCAGAGCTCTGCTGTCGGAGTCAGAGGGCTGCCACCTGTTACTCCCACAGGGTCATATTCATTATTAAAAGGGCTGGGAATACCGGGAGTTTCATAATGGAGAAAGACTATCTGGGCGTGTTTGTACTTGGTCTGTGTGAATATGCAGGAGATGTTTTTAATCGACATTTTTGTGGTGCCCCCAGTAATGTTATAGTGTATTGATGTTGTACAGAGTTACATGTTGGCTTCTGTCCACACATTGACTGTGACTGTGTTGATGGGCTTTCAACAGGTTTATCTATATACAGTGTCTTCAGAAAGTGTTCAGATCCCTTCTCACTCAACACATTTTGTTGTGACTTCATTTATAACTGCAAAAGTACATTATTTTGCCATCACCACAAATTTTACCCTGACCATGTCATGAATGCGTTTTCAGAAATATGCATTGTTTTGAGACTATTTATTCAGTTTAAATTAGAATCAGCGTGCACACTTTGATTTGGGCCGATTCTTTCATTCTTCCTTGTAACTCTGCATGGGTATTGTCCATGAATCGTGATCTTCAGGTCTTCTCACAGGTTTTCCATGTAGACTGAGTCCGGGCATAAGGTGAGCTAGTCAAGGATATTCCCAGAATGTTCCCGAAGCCAATCCAGCATTGTCTTGACTTTGTGCTTCGTGTCATTGTTGTGCTGAAAGATGAATCTTCTCCACAGTCTGATGTCCTGTGTTGCTATATATCAATTCTTCAAGGTCTCCTCTGAATGAATATTGCTCCATTCATCCTTTCCTCAAGCCTGACCAGTCTCTGTGTCCCTGCCACTTACCAACATCCCTACAGCTTGATGCTCCACCACGCAAAAGGTATTAGCCAGGGGATGAGTGGTACCTTGTATTCCCCAGAAGTAGCTATTGGCGTTCAGGTCTAATAGTTCAAATAGGTCTCATCAGACCAGATAATCTTTTTCCTCATGCTCCTTCAGACAGCATGTGATACGCCACATACTGAGAAGCGCCTTCTGTCTGATATTGCTTACATTATTTATCTGCTCGGTCAGGTAGAGCGAGTAGTTGTTTAGCAGGGTTTAGCGGCAGATCTTTCTACCCAGTCTTTTTCCAAGTGAGAATCATTGTCCCACCTGAAGTCGATGTGGGATGAGGCCAGATTTATACCAATATCCAGTATTGCAACTCTCCATTATTTGCTTCGAGGTGTATGTGTCCAGTATTCGTCTTTTATGGTCACAATGTCATGTTTGAATGAGATTGATGATAATTCTTTATATGTGTTGCTTTCCAGTCATCTCACTTTTGGAAACATGAGATGGTCTTTCAGCTGGGGTAGCGTTTTCACACCTCTGGTTATATAGTACCATTCAAAGGGCAAGGTGAAGGCTAGGCATTCTATGGAGTTCTCCATTTCATGTCTGTGTCTGATCCATTATGCATTTAACCCCACCAATGCCGAAGAGACCTTGTTTGTAGTGTGTTTGCTATTGACACATTTGTGGTGGATAAATCCCTTGTAGAATCAGGAAAGCAAGGTTATTGTTGTGGTTATAATATCCCATGACTGGGGTTACCAAATATGGCATACTTTCCCTGAAATAGAGAAACGTTAGGAAGAGATACTGTCATTTAACTCCAGGGGAGATAAGACAAGCCTGTATTCAAAGGTAAGAAATGACTGGTGGGTTGTAGGATCATATGGATCTGGTCTAGAAGTGTTTTTAAAAGAGGGTTACTGGTTTACCTGCCATAAAGAAAGATCAAAGTATATACGACCCATACTGTAGTTGGCCAGGCATTTGAGATTGGCCTGAAACGCGTGGCAGGAGGTCCAGATTTTCTGATGAAGGCCATGTTTGGTCAGGTGTAACATGTGGGATCTTACACTGATGTGTGTCTTTCTAAATAATGTCCAATAAATTACATTTACCACAGGTAAACACCAGTCAAGTTCCAGATATATCTCAAGGTTGATCAAAGGAAACGGGACACATCTGAGCTCAATATGGTGTGTCATAGCCAAGAATCTGGATACAAATGTATGTGCTATTTGTTTTTCGCTGACACCACATTTCTAAAAAGGTGTATTTTGCTCTGTGATTATGAAGCATTTTGTCCAGATTGTTGGCAAAAAAAATTATGAAATATTGAATAAATAAAGTCAAAAACACAAAATGTGGAAAAAGTGAAGGGATCTGAATGCTTTTCGAAGGCGCCGTATTTATTCAGTCGTGACATCTTACTGGTGTGACAGAAAGACAGGTTGCTGATAATGGCTCCCCAGACGCCTGCCTCTCCACCAGAGGAGTGAATGAGGCAAAGCATGGCTGACAGAGTTTAACAAGGGTCAGTGTGGAGCCAAACTTCATGGTCTGTCAAGGAATGTACAATGTAATATGGTTTTCAGAGGCCAAGACTCCCATACCACTGTCATACCATAGGTTCTGGTGTGTTTTTGAAGTAATGCAGTTTATTCTATCGCTATATTAGAAGTACAGTGGGTTTCTAAGGCTGAACCCTCACCTCCTTGGCTGCCTCATTAAAATAACCTCATCACACATCAGACCACATCAGCCCTGGACACCAGCCCAGATCCACCCTGCAGCAGCGCATCACACACTGCTTGCTGCTCTGCTCTCTGCCTGCTCCCATTTCCTCAAATTATCCACAGATCTGAGACTGGAAATACACACATCTCCCACTTAAAAGGCAGACACACACCCACGCACACAAAGTAACAGAGGCCATGCACCAGATACCCTGCTTTCACCCTATGGACCCATTAAAAGTAGACCAGCACCCATCAAAAATAAATGAAAAGGTCTCTGTTATTTCATTAGGTTGCACATGAAAGCCTGTCTGTACAGCTGTGATGTGTCCGGCAAAAGAGCTGTGACACTGTAGAGGTAAGTATGTGCTCACATTTGTTTATGTGAGCGTGTGTGTGCAAGATATCTGCTGAATCTTCTTGTTTGGTGACCGTTGTTGTGTGCTTGTTGTTTTATGGATTATTAGACTGTAGGATTCTGATTCTGACGTTAGCATGTGCTGCAGATATTCCGGAGCTGGGATGTATGCTAGAGCTGGGATGTAAACTAGAGCTGGGATGTATGCTAGAGCTGGGATGTATGCTAGAGCTGGGATGTATGCTAGAGCTGGGATGTATGCTAGAGCTGGGATGTATGCTAGAGCTGGGATGTATGCTAGAGCTGGGATGTATGCTAGAGCTGGGATGTAAACTAAAGCTGGGATGTATGCTAGAGCTGGGATGTATGCTAGAGCTGGGATGTAAACTAAAGCTGGGATGTATGCTAGAGCTGGGATGTATGCTAGAGCTGGGATGTAAACTAAAGCTGGGATGTAAACCCAAAAAGGAATTTTGTTTATGTCGATAATTCCAATATGTAGCCTTTACTAAAGATATGTGAAGTTTGAATTGAAGTGAAATAAGTTAGCAAATTGGCTCCAACCATTGAACTAGTAGTAAGAAATTGTACATTGGAGGGTAATTAAAGTATACAGTGGTACATGTTCCTATTATAAACCTATTTTTGTATTCATCATTTTGGCCTAAAACCAGTTAACATTTTTTAGATAGTCCTTCCCCAATATTGGCCATCTGTATTGTTTTGTGCTCAGGGCTCTCCCTGAGGCACAAAATGTCTCCAGGCTCCGTCTCGCTCCCCTCCTCTCCACCTCGTTCTCTGAAAACATCGCTAAGCAGCACTCAACCGTAGCTTCCAGTCAAACCCCTCACTCTAGGAAAGGAACATAACACCTTCCACAGTCTCCGTGACCCAAAAATATCATCTCAGGTTTGGTGTAATGCCTGTCTATTTTACAGTGGGCTTTTTGAACTGGTCTAAACATACAGTATGTTGGGGCAGAAGCCCTCATTTTACTGCGTAACTGCATGATGTGTTAACCAGTAAGAGTGGGATTAGGCAGAGCAGTGTGGGCCCCCTGCCTCTTGACCCTTGAACCTGACAAGCCGTATGCCTTACTGGCAGTAATGACACATGAGCAGCCCATCAGTTGGTTGAACTGTAATGCTGTTTCAGATACATAACGCTGTTTCAGATTAAAGGATTATTCATATTTTCCAGTACTGACAAGACCGAAAACTAAGGCACTGCACATCAAAATATATTCAGGCATAAAAGGAAGCACCTGTTGTCTAGGCGTTGAAACCCTTGTTAATGGAGGAAGGAGGCCAAATGCCAATGGGAACGAGAGAGAGGAGGATACTGTCTGGTTTTGTTAAAGATTCGGTCTGCAGGGCGAAGGAGGTGAAGGCCATGCTATGAAAGAGAATGGTAGAGGGGGGCCTCTATACCCGTCACATTAACCAGAATGACCCCACTGTCCTTAATATGTCTTGGTAATGGGACCCTATACCAACTAAATTACTTATGGAGCTACTTACTGGGCCTGGTCCACATATGGTGAACATAATTAATTGCTCCCTATCCTCCAGATGTGTACCAAATGCACTTAAAGTGACAGAAATGAAGCCTCTTCTAAAAAAAGATATATCAAATTTCAATCCGGATAAAATAAGTAATTACAGGCCAATATTGAACCTCCAGTTGCTCTGACAAAGCTTTTTCCCAGCCACTCGGTTCTTGAAGACAAATTATATTAATGAAATTTCCCAGTCCAGTTTCCGACCCATCATAGCACTGAGCCTGCTCTTGTGAAAGTGATTCATGACCTTTCAATGGCATCGGACTAAGGCCTTGCATCCATCCTATTGCTTCTAGACCTTAGTTCTGCTATCGAGCCCACTGATCACTCCATTCTTGTGGAGAGATAGGAAACCCATGTTGGGCTCGGAGGACATGTACTTGCCTGGTTTAGATCCTATTTATAAGAAAGTTATCAGTTCTTATGTGTGGATGGTCTGTCTTCTGACAAATCAAACTTACGTTTTGGTGTTCCTCAAGGCTCGGTCCTGGGACCTCTCTCATTTTCACTATATATGCTGCCCCTTGGTGATGTCATCTGGAATCACAATGTCAATTTTTACTGTATGCAGATAACACACAGTTGTACATTTCAATGAAACATGGAGGAACCCTAAAATGACCTACCCTGGTAATTACCTACTTAGATATAAGAAAATGGATGACTGAAAATGTTCTGATCTTAAAGTTTAGGACTAAATAAACTATCTATTTTCTGATATCACAGTGAATCTTGACGGTTGCATGGTTACATCCCAAAATACTGCAAGAAACCATGGCATTACCCCTAACCTTGATCACTATTTTGATGAGCATATAAAATATATTTCAAGATCATCTTTTTAATTAAAAAACGATGCAGAAAAGCTAACCCATGCTTTGTTACTTCAAAATGTTTGCAATACTCTGCTCTCCGGTTACACTGATAAGACAATAAATAAACTTCAGTTAGTGGATAAACACGGCTGCTAGAATTTTAACTAGAACAAAAAATGTTGATCACATCATTCCAGTATTAGCCTCTTTACACTGGCTGATTTTAATGTCCTATTGTTAGCCTACAAAGCACTACATGAACTTGCTCCAACTTACCACTCTGATTAGGCCATACATACCTACACAACCTAAGATTACATGATGCAGGCCTTTTTATTATACCTAGAATTTCTAAACAAACATCTGGAGGCAGTGGTTTTTCCCAGAGAGCTACACTAATGCGGAATGATCTGACGTTTAAATTGAGACAGCCCACACCCCACCTGACTGTTACAGTCCTTTCCCAGCCCTCACCCCACCTGACTGTCCCAGTCCTGTCCCAGCCCACACCCCACCTGACTGTCCCAGTCCTGTCCCAGCCCACACCCCACCTGACTGTCCCAGTCCTGTCCCAGCCCACACCCCACCTGACTGTCCCAGTCCTGCCCCAGCCCACACCCCACCTGAATGTCCCAGTCCTGTCCACCCGGTTATGCTGTGGACTTGGATTCTGTTTAATGATCACAGCAAACTTGCATTTATTGACCTGCTAGTCTTATTTTTTCCTAGTCACTGAGCATTACATTTTGTTGCTGTTTTAAAAAGGTTGCCAACTGCTTGCTTCAATATGACTTGGCGATGGGATTTTTCCCAAGCCACTCTGTTCAATATGACTTGGTGATGGGATATTCCCAAGCCACTCTGTTCAATATGACTTGGTGATGGGATATTCCTAAACCACTCTCTTTAATATGACTTGGTGATCGGATATTCCCAAGCCACTCTGTTCCATATGACTTGGTGATGGGATATTCCCAAGCCACTCTGTTCAATATGACTTGGTGATGGGTTATTCCCAAGCCACTCTCTTTAATATGACTTGGTGATGGGATATTCCCAAGTCACTCTCTTTAATATGACTTGGTGATGGGATATTCCCGAGCCACTCTCTTTAATATGACTTGGTGATGGGATATTTCAACGGCATTTTATTTCAAATGACTTGGTGATGGGATATTCCCAAGCCACTCTCCTAAATATGACTTGGTGATGGGATATTCCCAAGCCAGTCTCTTTAATATGACTTGGTAATGGGACAACCACTGTCCCCCGTCCCCTTTCGCTTATTGCCACATTCCTCAATCCTCTAAATCCCTACTTCTTTCACAGTTCTACCAGTTATTTATTATTATTTCTACGGCATTATATATAAGACCAATTCATGTCATGTGAGTTGTTTGGAGGAGTCTGCAGTCTGGCTGGTTTTTGGAAACCCCGTTGAAGCCCAATGCAGTTTTGGAGTCACGCGGTGCCCTTGATGCCATGCAGCTCACTCCCTCTCTGGCTTGTGTGGTTCTTACATAATTCTGATAACAGCTGCTATGTTTTTCTTTATCTCACGCTCCATCTCTTGCTTTATAAGCCTCACTATTTCTCTCAATCACCCTCTCTCTGTTCCACCAACCCCTCACTACCTCTCGATCGTTTTTGCTCCCTCTCCCCATCCTCCTGTCTTGCAGTGTTGATCCTGCTGCGTAATGTCCATTGAAAAAAGCTAAAGATTAAACGTTGTCCATTGTCCTCATTGTCTTCTGATTCTACCCTATGAAGTTGTTACTGAATGCCATCAAAGTAATGTTCAATAATGCTTTATTTTCTTGAAATGTTTGTTTTGATGATTCAGTTTTTTTTCTCCAGAAAGGCATGGTGAGGTTAAGATGGAGGGTGACTTCATTAATCTTCCTACCAGCCCTACAGTCACAGTGATATGCTCACTTAGTGCCCCAGAGTTTGTAATCACAGGAGTAGCTCACAACTATGAACAATGTGGAACTCAGAATGAATGATTGTTTGGCA
The DNA here is from genome assembly GCA_016801105.1 of Esox niger. Lineage (NCBI taxonomy): Eukaryota > Metazoa > Chordata > Actinopteri > Esociformes > Esocidae > Esox > Esox niger. The sequence continues at coordinate 27,546 of JACXGJ010004748.1, forward strand.
GATATTTTTGTTACAGTTAGCTCAATACATTCATGGCACAGATTCATATAAAATGCTAAAAGCAGCATTTTTCACAACACGTTAGTGCGTTTTTGTCTTATTAAGTAATGGTTGTAGTTGAATGACTGGCCATTCCCTGCATGGCTGAATACATGAGGCAAAACTCATACATGAATGCAGTGTGAATGATTGCAATCGTGCTGTGCTCTTGCAGTAAGGGCTGGAGGGAAGGCTGTTATCCGGAGAGAAGACAGAGAGATTATGATCACAGCATGTTGAGAGGGGAGAGTGAAGCAAGTTGCACACTTCACTGTGACTTGAGGTAAGTTGTTTTAAACATCAGCCTGGACAGACAGGCCAGCTGCATGTTTAGAGCAGAGGACAGCAGGGGTTCGACCTTGCCTGAGGGTGGAGGGGTCTAGTGTGCAGCGTACTGATATGTACGTCCTTTGCATACAACAAGGAGGTGGGCGTGACGGCGTAGCATATAACCTAAGGAAAACATTTGGTAGGTCCCTCCCTACTACTGGTGTACACACACACACACACACACACACACAAACACACACATTTAATCCCTGTCAAGGTGACTTGTGAGATAGTGATCAGCAGGTGGACAGCTGGACCTGTGAGGTGGTTCTGATAAGGGAAATGGCAGAAAGGGAATAGCTCAATATGCTAATTGGCTACAACGAGGACGCGGTATCAATAGAAGGCTTCCCAATCAGATAAAACAGGTGTAAATTATAGATAATCTGAAAAGGTGCTGAGCATGGTGAGTTCAGGTATTATTGGTCAGACAATGAGTCTTTTAGACCACACTTTTCGACAAAACCCTTTCTCTTCTCTTGGAAGGTCTAGAAATGACAATGTCACCTTGACTGTATGCTTGGTGGTGTTTTTACTGGCGTCTAGCTACACAGTGGGAGACAGTGAGTGAAGGTTGAGTAATTACCTGGTCTCCTGATTTTACAGGTCTGACTTCAACCAATAATGTGTTTATAGGGGGTTATAATTGGTTATTGTAATATATTCTTCATGGCTTACCAATATGAAGACATGCCACAACAGATTAGATGACCAGACTCAAAATTGATAAAACCACTGTTGTTAATGCCTTTAATCACCACATTATTGCAGCAGGTTACCTCTTTGAGAAAACGTCCAAGTCCTCCAAAAATGAATGAGAAATCAATCATAATTGAATAGTTTACAGGAATCCTCTGATGTTAATGTTCAAGAGTTTTCCCTGAGTTTATTCACAGAAGAGAAGTCTGCTATCAACACTAAGCTGATGTTAGCTTTCAAAACTGACTTGGCCCAAGTCTGCTGGTTAGGGCTGCACCACTTATCATTGGTGCTTTTACAACCAGTTGTAATCTAACATACTTCTCGGGGAGTATTCCTAAGCAGTGGAAATCTGCCCATGTGTTGCTGCTACATATGGGTGGGAATAGTACTTAGCTTGTTCTCCCTATCTCTAAATTGTCTTGCCAAAAATACGTTATGTATAATTAGTAAACAAACAGCAGTATTCATATTTTATCTGCATTTTGAACAAATTTCTATCGGGTGTTAAAACTGGACTCAGGAGTTTTAAAACACTACATTGATTGTAGGTGATATTGCCAAATCCAATATGAGAAATAGTATTAGTATGAGAAATTTAGCTATGTTGCTCTTTTTATTGATCTCTCAATGGCATTTGATGGACATTCTGTAGTGCTAGAAAAACTGACCTGATTATGTTATTTTTTCAGAGTAAACTCTGTGATAGATCCTAAGCTGTTATTGCTGATAGGTTTGAATCTACATTTCTTACAAATCACAAAGGAGTTCCACAGGGCTTGATATTGAGTCTTGGTTAAAATTACTGATTCAAACTTTCGCACACTTACAGGAATGCCATACAGAAATGCTTCTTCCAGAAATGCCATACATTGGTTAATGTTTGCTTAAAGTGTATACTGCAGAAACCTCCATATTATTTCACTACTTGTAAATGGTAGGAGGCGACATACAAACAACAAAACAAGTGGGTTAAACAAACAGTTTCAGAGCTTCTTAATTTCTTGTTTGTTTAAGTCCTTTGTTTTCTGTCATGAGCAGCACAATTTAGGGTTTTCACTTGAATAGCTATAGGAAAGCCCCTGCCCTACCATGGTAATATCATTTATATATATATATATATATATATATATATATATAAGCTTTATACAAGTGTTCCTTGCTAAAATCTGCTTATATACTGTAGAAAATAGAAGAATAGTGCAGTGAAGAGGCAATTCCGGGATGCTGGTTTTCTTGGCAGAAGTCTTCACCTGTCCAGTGTCTATGTTCTTTTGCCCATCTTAGTCATTTTTTTTATTGGCCAGTCGGAGATAGACCTTTTTTAAAACTTTGCCAAGAAAGCCAGCACCCTGGAGTTCCCTCTTCACTGTTGACGTTGAGGCTGGTGTTTTACAGGTACTATTTAATGAAGCTGTCATTTGTGGACCTGTAAGGGAGCCGTTTCTCAAACTAGTTACTGATGTATTCGTCCACTTTCTCTGTTGTGCACTCTGTTGTGCACTCCCACTTTTCTTTCTATTCTGGTTAGAGCCAGTTTGCGCTGTTCTGTGAAGGGAGTAGTACACAGTGTTCTACAAGATCTTCAGTTTCTTGGCAATTTCTGAAGATACTTAACTTCCCTTAAGAAGACTAGTTTTATTGCTTCTTTAATCAGTATAACAGTTTTTAGCAGTGCTAACATAATCACAAAAGAGTTTTCTCATGATCAATTTGCCTTTCAAAATTAAAAACTTGGATTAGCAAACACAATGTTCCATTGAAACACGGGAGTGATGGTTGCTGTTAATGGGCCTCTGTACGGCTACGGTATGTAAATTATGTACATTCCGCTCCAAAAGTATTGGAACGGCGAGGCAAATTCATTTGTTTTTGTTGGTCACTGAAGACATTTGAGTTTAAGATCAAAAGATGAGTATGAGACAAGAGTTCAGAATTTCAGCTTTAATTTCCTGGTATTCACATCTAGATGTGTTAAACAACTTAGGACATATCACCGTTTATATTAGACCACAGCATTTTTAGGTGAGCAAAAGTAAAGGAACAAATAATCTTAAAGTTAATAACATTTAATATTTGGTGGCATAACCCTTGCTAGCTATAACTGCCTCAAGACTGCGACCCATCGACATCACCAAACTGTTGCATTCTTAATTTGTGATGCTATTCCAGGTTTTTACCTCAGCTTCTTTCAGTTCTTGTTTGTTCTCGGGGTGTTTCTCCCTTCAGTCTCTTCTTAAGGAGGTGAAATGCATGCTCTATTGGGTTAAGGTCAGGTGATTGACTTGGCCTGTCTAAAACCTTCCACTTTTTCCCCCTCATGAAATCCTTTGTTTTGTTGTCAGTGTGCTTTGGGTCATTGTCCTGCTGCATGATAAACTTCCTCCCGATTAGTTTTAATGCATTTCTCCGTAAATTGGCAGACAAAATGTTTCTGTACCCTTCTGAATTCATTCTGCTGCTACCGTCATCAGTTACATCATCAATAAATAATAACGAGCCTGTTCCAGAAGCAGCCATGCACGCCCAAGCCATGACATTATCTCCACCATGCGTCACAGATGAGCTTGTATGCTTTGGATCATAAGCAGTTCCTTTCTTTCGCCACACTTTGACCTTTCCATCACTTTGGTAGAGATTAATCTTGGTCTCATCAGTCCATAAGATTGTGTTCTAGAACTTTTGCGGCTTATCTCTGTACTTCTTTGCAAATTTCAATCTGGCCTTCCGATTCTTACTGCTGATGAGTGGTTTGCATCATGTGGTGTGGCCTCTATATTTCTCCTCTCTGAGTCTTCTTCGAACAATGGATTGTGATTCCTTCACCCCTGCAGTGTGGAGGTTGTTGGTTATGACACTTACTGATGTTTTGGGGTTTTTCTTCACCTCTCTCACGATATATCTGTCATCAACTACTGTTGTTTTCTTTGGCCGGCCTGTTCGACGTCCGTTGCTCGGTACGCCAGTAATTTATTTCTTTTTCAGGACATTCCAAACTGTGCGCTTGCTATTCCCAATGTTTGTCCAATGGCTCTGGTCAATTTTCCTTCTTTTCTCAGCTTGACAACGGCTTGCTTTTCTCCCATAGACAGCTCTCTGGTCTTCATGTTTGTTTATCCTCTATTACAAGAAATGTGGTCTATAGGTTTAAATACAAGGATGGAAATTTAGACTAATCATGCAGAGTTATTGAATGTTTGAACAATCAATCTAAAAGGCAACACCTGGGCAACAAGAAACATCTGGCAGTCCAATAGTTCCAATAGTTTTGCTCACTTGAAAAATGGGTGGGTTCAAACAAAGGTTGGTATGTCCTGAGTTGTTTAACACATCTAGATGTGAATACCAGGAAATGAAAGCTGAAATACTGAATAGTCGTGTACAGCATTAACAATGCTTACACTGTATATCTGATGAATTTGATGTTATTTTAATGGAAAAACTGCTTTCAAAATGACAGCAAACTTTTGATCAGTAATGCTGAAGGGAGGCGTTCTTCTCAGCCCTCCTCTGAGTGTGGTTGCATCATATGCCAGGCTGACCTCTTTAATTATTCACCCTGGCCCCCAAACTGTCCCCAAACCTCATTAAAAGTAATTATTTTGTCAAGATGTCCATTAACCTGCTGGCTTTCTTGTTCAACATTGTCCTGCTGTTAGCATCTGTATTATAGTTAGTTCTGGAATGTTTTGGCTGTTTGGTTTCTTCCCAGATAAACCACTTCATGCACATTATAACAATATTGTCGGATGTTTTGTGAATCACTTTGGTGACAAGCTGAAGTCCAGCTTATTTTTCTGCTATGTTGTGCTCTTAACTTTATTTTTAAGGCAAAACAAAGTCCTCACCTCTTTGTGTTGTGGAGAGAACGTCTAGAAGGATTTATTTTAGGGGTAGGAACTGTGTATGAGATTCTTCAATCAAGTATTGATTGTCATCAACTGGAGATGGCAAAATGTCATGGTACAGCACACTAAACTGTCATTGCCACTTTACTAATTTGACGAGATTGCTAGTCCCAGACGTTTTGTTGGCGCAAAACACACCTATTAACACACACCTATGCTTTCCACACACCTATGGAACTATCCAGACTAACTGTCAGTAAGGAAGCATATTTTACTGTTGCTGAGGTGTTGCATCAGCTTTGTTCTTTCTTCAGTTGTGGTGGGAAATGAAAAAAATGAATTTTATTGTGGACGAATAGTTTCACATCCCTCCAATAGGTTTCCAGAAAGGTGTAGAATTCATGCCAAGGCTCATTAAAGCTGTTTTGTTAGTTTGTGGTGCCCAATACCCCATGTTGCCAGGAACCTGGATATCAGCACAGTCTTTCTATATTCTAAGAGCATATCAGAGGTTGACTAGAATACATTTTATTCTAGTCGGCTGGAGTACAGACATTTCCGTCTTACTTATTACTGCTTCCTGATCAGCAGTCATGTGTATGTCATTCTGGTCCCCAGTCATTCTTAACTGTTGTGATACAGCTTCATCTATAACCCATGTCATGTTAACTGAAATTCGACTCGATAAATTAAAATAATATTTTTTTCACTAGGTGTGTGATTTTTAATGACGTTTCTTCACACTCCACTGTCCTATGTGCGGTGCTGGGCATCAGAAAGGCAAAGCTGGAAGGTAAAACATATCCCGGTTGCAGTTTATATCATGTTTCAGTAGATAAACTAAACACTTACTTGTAACGTAACATATTTGAAAGTATGGTGGACAATGTATCCTAATGAGATATCTTTAGTCCCACTCAGCAAGGCTCTGTGTCTGCCGTCTTCATTAAAAGACAGGCTGACAAATCTCACAGCCTGTTGATCGGCACCTCTCTGCCCAATAGGCCAATGTCCTTAGGCACAGGTGTCACATTGTCAGGACTGTTAATTGTTAGGGACTGTATTGGTCCTGTCTCCATTCACACTCTGAAGCTATACTGTTTTTCTCTTCAATGGTTGTATCTGTCGTTGTGTACTTTGAGGACAGGGCATTGTCTACGTGACTGGTTGTATCTGTCGTTGTGTACTTTGAGGACAGGGCATTGTCTGCGTGACTGGTTGTATCTGTCATTGTGTACTTTGAGGACAGGGCATTGTCTACGTGACTGTGGTTGTATCTGTCGTTGTGTACTTTGAGGACAGGGCATTGTCTACGTGACTGGTTGTATCTGTCGTTGTGTACTTTGAGGACAGGGCATTGTCTATCTGACTGTGGTTGTATCTGTTGTTGTGTACTTTGAGGACAGGGCATTGTCTACGTGACTGGTTGTATCTGTCGTTGTGTACTTTGAGGACAGGGCATTGTCTATCTGACTGTGGTTGTATCTGTTGTTGTGTACTTTGAGGAAAGGGCATTGTCTATGTGACTGTGGTTGTAATTGTCGTTGTGTACTTTGAGGACAGGGCATTGTTTACCGGACTGTGATTGTATCTGTCGTTGTGTACTTTGAAGACAGGGCATTGTCTACGTGACTGGTTGTATCTGTCGTTGTGTACTTTGAGGACATGGCATTGCCTACGTGACTGGTTGTATCTGTTGTTGTGTACTTTGAGGACAGGGCATTGCCTACGTGACTGGTTGTATCTGTCGTTGTGTATTTTGAGGACACGGCATTGCCTACGTGACAGTGGTTTTTGATCTGTCTTCACAAGAGCTGGGTCTCCTCTGGCTAGGAGATTTAGCTCTCTGAATGAGGAGTTCTGTGCCTCTCTGTCTAGCCAGATATCTCTGTATATTTCTGGATATCTCTCTAGTCAGCATGACATGATATGCCTCCAGCAAAACTGAAAGTTTCTTTGTTTTGGGCTAAGAAGCTCGGCCTTGTTGAGGAACAGCAGTGTGGTGCTGTAACACTGCTAACATGTTAAAGCTGTTAATGGGTTGGTAACACTTTCTTGAGCCTTACCGAGTGAAGACAGCATCATAGCCATGTCGTTACAAGTAATATCCGCGAATATTACTTGTCATAATGTTTCCAGAAATGCTGTCACAACACATTATGTAGCCTTGTTGTGAGATATTGGTATATCATGGATCTTTACATAAAAGTGCCAAAACCTACACAAAATGCAAACCATTATTTTTCTAGATTTGTAAGTAGTACGCATACGGAGGAATTGCCTTATTGTTATCGTTGTAACTGAGCACACATTAATTAGACACACATTGTTCCTACCCCAATGCTCTTTCAATGAATGCAGAAGCAGATGTCCAGAGCTGGACATAACAACCTTTATGAGCTGATGTATGCAATTCTGATACAGTCACACTTCCTGACAGTCACACTTCCTCATAGTGCATGTATCTATTCTAAGTAAAGTGACATAATAGGGTCATAATGCTTCTTGACATTGTTTTTAAGTAAATTAAGCCAATCCAATGACAGTGACACAGAAGGGTTGTGAAGCTTCTGGATGCTGTCTGCTCGCAAAGTCAAGTCAAAAATAGAAGATGAAAGGACTTGAGTTTACACTGTGTAGCTGTAGCACTACAGAAGTGTGCCCTTTCTTTTCCCATGGCGCTGCTTAAGGCAATGTATAGTCTGTGTCCTGCCTGTGCTGGAGTCATGTCCGTTACAACGGTCCGACAAGCAGCCGTTTTAATTTTCTCACATTGACACAGAGATGGTAATCCAGCTGTTCAAAAATATGCATCAGGAATAAATCCATGCTTCAGTATCGTGTATGGATAAAATTATACATAGTTTTTTACCTCATTACAATTTATCTCACATTATACAATGCACAGTGTTTGTGTAAAAAAATGTGTATTTTGTGAAATAACTGTTGATTTATTTAGTAGTCATGGCAAATCATGTTTGTGTTGACGTATGGCTGTGCTTTAAGTGTTTTGGTGTTATTAAAACCCTGTGTCACCTGGAATAGTCTACTACACCTTATGACAATGTTAAAAGCATTTGTCACATTCTATATCACCTGGAACAGTTTATGACTATCTGAATCATGCACTGGATAAAATAGATACTCATTATCTTGTGACAGTTTGTTAAACTTCAAATGTTATTATTATTGTTATAGGCCTTGTTTTTGTGGGCTGTACTCTGCTGGCAATACTCGGCCCTCATTCAGGATGATTGCGGTTGGTCTGTGTCCCTTTGGTTGATGCTTGGCAATGTGGGTGGATTGATTTCCTACCTTTTGGGGCCTGTCCGGAGCCTCCTCCGGATGGGTCCACAGTGTCACTGGACCCCCCTGTCTCAGCCCCAAGATTTTACGCTGCTATATTATTGTGTTGGGGGATTAGGGTCAACATTTTCTCTGTCATCTGTCGTTTTAAACTGCAGAGTACCAGGCTTGAGTCATTGCTGTCCTGTCCAAAGTCCTCCTGGTTGTGTTGCAGATCAACACAATCCCTGACGATTGCAGCGGCCACTCTGCTGACCCCCCCTCCCCCTGTCTGTCATCTGGTCATGCCTCCGATCTGGACTAAGATTAAATGGACCCCTAGCCACTGAAGTTCAACACTACTTTTGTTTGCTCCTTGGAGTTTAAGGCCGAGTCTTTTGTGACTTTGTGACAACTGCTGAAAAGGGCTTTACAAAATAAATGTGATTGATTGATTGTGATTTATCTTTACAAAATATTCTATCATGTCAAAATGAACATAACATTTTCTCAAGGTAATGCAAAATGGATAACTATAATATAGTTATGTGATGGGAGAAAATTTAGGATGGAATATGGAAAAACAACTACATAAATATTTGTAGATGTAGTTTTGTGGCCTTTCACGCCATGATTAAGTGTCCTGTATGGCTAGGGAGGACACTATGTGTTCTCATTGTTTTTAATTACTCTTATCTTTGGAAAAGTGCCCATAAGTGAGCAGGTCTCTGTTAGGCCTGTTTTTAAGGGAACACGGAGCAAATACAATCTGAGATTTGTTCATTTGGAAACCCTCCGGACCCTGTGGCCCAGCAGATGTGGGTGTGGACTACAGCCGATCGTTATAGACCTGTTAGATCTGGGTTACAGCGATGTTTGAAGAATCTCCATTGGGTGCTTTGAGTTTTTTCGTTGCTGTTGTTGATGTTTAAGTAATTGAATTGTTTGATCTCTGAAGGGCTGTGGGAAAGACGATGTATACCTCACCTCCCTGCACTCCTCCTCCTCAGTGCCGTGCCTTCTTCTGCAGCCTTTTGAAGTGCAGCCCATCAACAAGTCCGATGTGCTCTCCTGGCTGGCTAAGCTAAACACAAAACTGCCAGAAAAATTGCCTATCGGATGGGGCAGCAACCTAGATGAAGGAGAAAGGAGGGATAACTAAGGAACGAGAGGGACAGTGAACCGAGGTGGAGAGTGTTGAGATTCTCAGCTATACGAAATTTGGGCAAAACAGACCACAAGTGCCAGTATGACTGCTGCTGTCAGCAGCTTTTCCTGCTTTATTTAAAAGGGAGAGGAGCAGTCATGTTCCTGACAAAGGGCAGCTCGAGGCCCTGCAGCTGCCAGCACACTATGGAGGGGGGCTGAAATCAATCAGATTTTATTAGCAGGTGAAAAATGAAGTCCTCTGAGGAATCTTCTTTGAGTCAGGCCACTCTGCCAGGCCTTGTTCAGATTCCATCAGTGTCAGCGTCTACCACTAGAGACATTATTCATGCGCTGAGACCACCTGGGCACGGCGACGTTGTGGTCCCCGGCCCTCACTGCAAGGACGGACAGAGCGTGCAGGCGTGCTTGCGCGCATGCCCATTGTAAGTGAGTTGTATGTGTTCTTGACATGTGAACCACTGTCGCCACAGTTACCCCGTGATTTGCGTGTGCGTGTTCTGTGTGAGCGTTCAGAACCCACAGCCTAATGATCATACGCGGAACGCAACCAACTTCCCATGTGGAATGTCACAGTCCAGTCGTCTCACTAACAAATGGGATCTTATTAAGCTATCAATTCCCTTCAGCCGATGTCAGCTCATTGTATTCCCCCTCTGGTAATTTCAAAAGGATTCGAGGCCATTGATCATGTGGGGACGACTGTCTTGTGAGTGACTGGTCCTATATATACCATTTTCTCACAGCACATCTCTGACTCACAGTAGGCATGGGTGTCTTCTAGCTCGAACCAGCAAGTGCTTCTTTTTAGCATGCTCTATTTCTGGCTGTTCTTTTCTTTTCTTGTCAAACTGTCTCCCTCTGTCTCTCTTTCAGTTTACAATGGTAATGTTAGCCAATGTAGCAGATGTGGAAATGCTTTCCATGTCTCTGTGAGCAGGCTGTCTTCTCTAGAGTCCTCCAGCTGTATACTGTAGGTCTGATGGGCTGTCAGGCCATACATGAAAAATAATGGGTGGACGTTGAAATACTCTTAGAATGTCTGAATAATGAAAACATATGAGAGAGGAACTCTATATCTTGTTGAAGTAGGCATGTTGCTCCTCTCTGTGTCATTGTTCAGAGTAGAGCCCTCGGGGTAGTTTTTCTTTTTCAGAATCTCTGCTTTCAGTGATCTGCTTTAATTAGGTATTGTATTGACCCTATGTCGTGAAGTAAGTGATGGCACTCCAGGCCGGTGATGGCACTCCAGGCTTGGGTCCAGAGTCAGATTATTTTAGCTTTTTTGGTACGATATATAAAGCTTCTGAATCGCTTTCGGACGTTTTGTTCACTTACTTCCTTCCTATTGATTTGTATGTTATGATAATAATTATCTGTTATAACATCTTTTTCTACTGTAGGAATCTTTACCTTTGATTCCAATCCCTCACCTGCAGCATTTATTCCTCTTTTACTCCCGCTTTCCTTCAACTTCTTCTCCCTCTTTCCTTCCCCTCTCTCAGATCTGGATCTGCGCTACTTTTGGAGCTGGAGCTCATTTGGGGACTACCTTCTGTTCTGCTTTGCCTTCACTGTGATTTGTGCCTTGGTCACACTGCTCCTGCTGGACTCTGTGCTCTTCGTGGAGGCCCTGGGCTCTCTCGCTGTGCTCTTCGAAGCCATGCTGGGCCTACCACAACTGCTGCAAAACTTCCACAACCACTCCACCCGCGGCATGAGGTGAGCGAGTGGCCTGGCACACAGGAATATTCATGAAATATAGGAAAACACTGAAACTGACCCAGAAGTTTAATGGAGCAACAGGAATTTGTGGCTGTTTTCCGTGACAAACCGAGACTGCTTTTAGACGGCTGTAGCACCGACACACTCGGGGACTGAGGGAACATGCCACCCACTAATACACTGCAGTAGAGACACGCAGAGACAGAGATGAACCAGGGCTCGTGTTCTGGATGAGTGCAGAGCCACGGTACAGTCAGCTCAAGGACAAAGACATTACAGATCAGCACCAGGGCGTGACACATTTATTGTGTTCATAAAAAAGATGAATTACAGAGGGAAACGCCATTTAAATGAGCCCTCGTTCCTTCGTTGCATGCTTAAACTGTGCTCATGATGGTTAATTTGCTTCATAAGGGGCTGTGCTGCCTGGAGCATTTGGCCACTGACTTATCTGCCTGGAACTGAGGGAGAACAAGGAAGGATAGCTTAAATGACTCCACCTTAACTCTCTCGTAGTGTGGTTATTCTGTCCTAAGGACGAATTAAGTTGATACTATTTGGATTCCATTGCAGTAGTCCAAGTCAGATTGAAGGTCAAGTCAGTGCGCAGTGAGGTCTCTGATATTAGAATAAAAAAAGCCTTTTAATTGAAAGGTAGAGACTGTAACATCAATTATCCTAGTAATTATGTTCCGGGTAATTATGATAATTATTTCCTCATTAATAAGCATGCCCCTGGGCGGGTCAGTGCCCAGACTGCAGAGCTGGGTATGAGTTTGACCTTCCTATGCGGTGATAACTTCAGAGTATCATTGAGGCATTGCCCAGGGGTTTAGTATTCCGCAGCAATCCCAACAAACTCCAGAGTTCTAGTAAAGACATAAGAACTATATAGCTGTCAAATTATTAAAATAATCTCTGTGATGAAATCTCTGATATGATAATTTGATGATAGTTGTACCATAGCTACAGTAGTGGTTAGAATGGATTTCTGGTGGGGGCTTGAACGGTTGCATTTTTTATGGCTGTTTGGCCAATACCAAATACTTTATTACTGATTCCCCATATGACGGTAAGCAAAGTGGGTAAACATGTTTACATACGAACATTAATCAGGAGAGTTCTGTAAATTATGCACAGTATGGAAGTTGTTTTCAAATCAGATGTTAGAATATTTAAAACGAGACTGGCAGCAACATCAAGAAGGGAGGTATAAATGTACCTGTGTGTTGTTTGTGACATGCCTCTCTGTCCCAATCACTAAGACAGTGTCAGACAGTAATGCACTGAGCCTCTAACACCTCACAGTCCCGGCACAGTCACCAAACCCCAGGAGGATCCCTTCCTTTTCTAGGGCAGAAAGGTCAGTTACGTCTGGAGGTCTAATCCTTTTTTTGTTTATCTTTAAATTGATTTCTACAATGTGTTTTCATATCTCCACCCCTGGGAGTTAGTGGTGTGATGATAGCATCTTCATCTCTCACAGATACTCTCATAGCAGGAACCTTACAGTGTCCTACAATAAATGCACATGGATATATTTTCAATTTCTAAATACAGGCAAATATGTCAGGACATAGTAAAAGGGATTTTTGTTCTTCAAGATCAACATACTATGCATTGTGGCAGGATGGTGGAAGGTGCATTTAGGAACTCGACATCTACTAGCATTGGGATTTTATGTTATCTTTATTTTCATCTCTCAGCCCGCGGCCTTTCAGCTTTGTCACTATTCTATTTGTCTCCACACATACACTTATTCAATATGAAACACTCTTTACAAGTTCGAGCAAATAAATTGTAGCACTTTTGAGACCTTAAGACACAAACAGTTTCCCCCACCCTGTGCTCGGCAAAAATTCTCCCCTTTTTAAAGATGACCTACTTCCTCTTCACTCTCCAGGTCAGAGGTCAAACACCCGAGAATGGTGTTTTCTTCTAATGACCAGGAAAAGGAACAGCGACACCATCAGCAGTGGTTACACCCTATAATTACAATGTAAAACAAAACAAACAGATCCAACCAATGCTGGTATATATATTTTAAACCACATCAACTATTTACATGTTGCAGTATTTAGTAGCCCACTCTACCGGTACCGTAAACCCTGTAACCCCACTCTACCGGTATATAACCCTGTATATGTGTATACCTGACCTAGCTGAAATGATTTCAGTTTATTTGTATACCTGACCTAGCTGAAATGATTTCAGTTTATTTGTATACCTGACCTAGCGGAAATGATTTCAGTTCATGTGTAAACTTGACCTAGCTGAAATGACTTTGTTTATGGGTATACCTGACCTAGCTTAAATTAATTCAGTTTATGTGTAACCCTGTATACAGACACAGCCAGTTCTCAGCTCAGGCTGCTAGTCAGGTGTCTGTGGAACAATGGTAGTGTTAGAAATCAACCATGTTATATAGTGGTAGTAACAATAACTTGCGTACCCGGTTGTCAAGGGAGAGAGTAATTCAATTGTTTATTGTAGAATTTGATGGTCTATTAGCGGATGATGTTACAGGCTCAATATTCTCTACTCTTCTCACAGTAATGTTGGTCACAAGCTGTTAAATACATTGAGGGGTTTGTTTACCTAGCAAAGCCAAGACAGTAAACCCCATACCAAATGGTCAATGTAAACATTCCTGTGGTTACCAGAGCATAACCTACTGGGAGAATCTAAACAAAGAGTTTTCTGTTAATCTCATTATCTAAGCACATTCACTTCCAATGAAATGTACATTCATATTGTAGTTAATGCTCAGATCCCACAGTAGTGACATGAACCATAGACCAACACAGAACCGATGAGTGTGAACCTCCAGAGACAGATGCATTTATAACTAACACAGAGTCAGGAGTTAACAACCCTACATTTATAACTAACACAGAGAGTCAGGAGTTTACACCTCTCTATTTATAACTAACACAGAGAGTCAGGAGTTTACAACCCTACATTTATAACTAACACAAAGAGTCAGGAGTTAAACACCCCTCTATTTATAACTTACACAGAGAGTCAGGAGTTTACAACCCTACATTTATAACTAACACAGAGAGTCAGGAGTTAACACCCATGCATTTATAACTAACAAAGAGTCAGGAGTTAACACTCCTACATTTATAACTAACACAGAGAGTCAGGAGTCTAAAGGAGTCTCCAAACGAACCAGGTCTCGAGAAGTAAAAGAGAAGAAGAGTGATGCAGGGAGGGCCACAGACACAACAGTGTTGCTGTTTTGGTCTCCCTGACTACATCCAAACTTGAAGCACACATAGCAACGTACAGATTCATCTTTAATTCAAGTGGCTAGTTAGTGGATGAACCCTGGCTCTGTAGCCGAGCTGAGAAAGCTGGAATCTGTCTCTGAAACGAGCAGGGACACGTAGACCCCTGCCTCCCAAGGGGCCACCAGGAAAGGCTGCTTCTCCATGGACCGTCGGCAGAGGCTGTCCAGCGCATGCAGCGACTGATTACCCATGGGAGATCCACGCAAAATATCAAAAAGTTACATGGCCATTTGTAGCTTAGTTCACTGTTAGGTACCAGGGGACTCACCAAGGCTGCCACCAGAAAGATATGCCTCATTGACCTGTTTAGATTTTTAGCATCATGTGGCTATACAATACGTTTGTCTCAGCATCGTTTTCCTCCTCCTTCAGTATAACAGAGCGTGCCATCGAGGCCTATGGTACAGTGTGTTAATGATTATTGACTGGCTGTCGGTGTGCCACAAAGAGCAGTTCGCTCAGCACACATGCAATTGTGAACACCTGTATAATTGTGAATCTCACAGTTTGGTGATCTGTAGAGGAACTATGACCTGCTCACAGGCATTCAGTGGGAACAGTCCGAGCCCTCCTCAGACTGAATAATGAGCAGAATGGATTTTTGTAAGAGCAGTGTGGGGAATAAAGCTGAAAGGCTTGAATTGGATATCTATGAGGAAATCTTGACAATGTGCAACACTTCCGAATTGGTTGGGAATTTATGCCACGACACGGGTCCGTAGACAACTGGTTATGACATACAATGCCTCGCAAAGGTATTCCAACCCCTGACAAATGTTGAATAAAAATGTGGTACATCCAAAAATATTTTTCTGTTTCATATTTTAGTTTACAACACAAACAGAAAATGGATTATGTTGAAATAAAACAGCTGAAATATGTTGCTTGCATAAGTCAAGTCAAATTTATATTTATAAAGCACATTTAAAAACAACTTATGTCCACCTAAGTGCTGTACAGTCAAAACATATAACTAAACATATTTAGGACATGACGAACGTAAACAGAACTTCCTGCCCGTTTGCAGACTCAAATGCATACAAAAAAACATGGGTCTTAATGTGACGACCACGCCATCTACTGCCCATCCTCCCCCTGCAGGAGGCGGGCTTCGGCGTTCGACGTCACCGACCTTCTGACACCATCGCCCCATCTCATCAACTCATTGCACCTGTTGTCCCGTTTAGCGCACCTGATCATCATTTAGTCATTCCCCTCAGTATATATGTTCCCTCTGCTCCAATTGTCTTTGTGTGTTA
>JACXGJ010004749.1:0-43315 GCA_016801105.1 Esox niger
AGGGGCAGTCACAGGGAGAGGGGCAGTCACAGGGAGAGGGGGCGACAGAAAGAGACCAAGACAAAGTCAAAGGCAGAAAGAGAGAAAGTGGTCAGTCTGTCTGTGTAATGCATTTCACTTCTTATTATTGTCAGGGCTCTCAGTCTGCTGTCTCCTCTCCCCACTCCTCCCCCTCTCCTCCCATCCAGCTCTCACCCCCTCCTCCACCTCTCTCATTCTCTTCCTCTCATCCTCTTCTTACTCACTTCTCCTTTTATCTCCTCTTTGTTCCACAACAGTAGCATCAAAGATGATGAGACTGAACTCCCTTGTTTGGAATATCAATTCTCTCTTTTCCTATCTAAACTCTCCATCTGCCGCTCTCTCCCTCTCCTGGCCCGTCTCTCTCCCATCTATCTCCCTCGCCCCACCTCCTTGCCCTCTCCTATTTCTTCTGGTCCTTCTGCTCTATGCCCTACTCTATGAGGATCTTCCAGTGTGAATCGATGCGGCGGCGTAGTGAGTCGGCTCCACTCTCAGTCACGATATCTGATTGTCGAGAAATGGCGGTTGTCACATTAGCTTCTATCACTTCTCAGACTGTCACATGCACCTTTCATACTCCTGCTCATTAGTAGCGTCAGTAGCAACAGGCGTGTAACATGTTCACAACACACACACACACACACTCACCTCTTTCTGCCCCCTCTCTCTGGCTTGCTAGGTTGGGTGGTTCCTGCTTCAAAGCACCTCTCCCTCTCACCCTTTTCTGTCCTCTTTTCACCTCTTTTTACCCTCAGAGTCTCTGATGTGTCATACAGTCAGAGGTGTGTGTGTGTCTCCACTAACAGCCTTGACCCTGTCTCCTGGGTTTGTCGGCCTCAAGGGGAAATCACCCTGCACCGCCACCCCAAGGGACAGATCAGGCTGATGGAAGGTTGGGGTTGGCTGGCTTTTAACAAGGTAGTGAGACAGAAAGAAGAGGAAATGAGAGGGCAGAAAAAAATTAAGATGAAAGAAAGAAATCGAAGAGGGAAACACTCTCTTCCTAACTCTCATCAACTTAGTATAGAAATTCTACACTTGGCATGGTAGCCTAGTCATTAGTTTGTTAGGCCAGTAACTGGAAGATTACTGGATCAAAATCCAAGAGCCATCAAGGGTTTCTGACCTTGACCATAATTGTTTCAGGGTGGTATTCAAAATGGTGGATCGCCCCACTCTCGGGAATTTCTCTGGAATTTTCCAAACATTTCCATTTTATGCCTACACACTAGTGCTAGTTAGTAAGGGAACACAAAAAATATAAAAGCCTTATGACCTCACACTCTGGGTGACAGGCCAGTTTAGCACCCAGACTTTTTTATCAGGGAGCCATGCAGTAGTGATGTGTGCAGAATGTGGTTTGGCATGTCTTGCTGAAATAAGCAAGTCCTTCGCTGAAAAAGACGTAGTCTAAATAGCAGCATATGTTGCCCGAAACATCTGTATATATTGTTTAGCATCAATGTTGCCTTGACAGATGTGCAAGTCACCCATGCCATGTGCATTAGTGCACCCCCATACCATGACTGATGTTGGCTTTTGAACTGTGCAGAGACAGCAAGCCGGATGGTGTATTTGATTTTTTGCACAGAGGACGCGGTGTCCATGATTCCCAAAAATAATTTGCAATTTTGATTAGTCAGACCACAGGACAGTCTGAGGGCCCAGAGAAGATGGTAGCATTTCTGGATCTTGTTTATATATGGTTTCTTCGTTGCATGGTAGAGTTTCAACTTGCATTTGTGGATGCAGCACAAATTATATACTGTGTTCGCAGACAATAGTATTCGGAAGTGTTCCTGAGCCAATGCAATGATTTTCACTAAGGAATCCTGTCTGTTTTTAATGCAGTGCCACCTGAGGGCCCGAATATTCATGGCCAACCTACATAACATGCGTACAGATTTCTCTGGATTCTCTGTATCTTTAAATTATATTATATACCGGAGATGATGAGATCCCCAAACTTTACAATTTTACGTTGAGAAACGCAGTCTTTCATTGAGTGGTGAACCCCTCCCCATCTTCTGAATGACTCATTCTCTCTTGGATGCTCTTTATATAACTAGTTCTGTTACTTACCTGTTGCTAATTTGCCTAATTAATTGTAAGACGGTCAACCAGGTTCTTTTTTTGTATTAAACAACTTCTCCAGGCGTTTATTGCCCCTGTCCCAGCTTTTTTTAAATGTGTTGCTGGTATCAAATTCAAAGTGGGCATATATTTCAAGGCACAATAAAACTTTTCTGTTTCAACATTTGATATGTTGTAATTGTACAATATTCTATTTAATATAGGGTTTAAATGATGTAACATATTTGCAATCATTTTTTTTTCATTTTACACAGCATCCTAACTTTTTTGTAAACAGGATTATAGATTATAGAAGTCTGATATTGGTCAGGCCCAATTGGAATACAGTCTGATATTGGTCACTCCCACTTGGAATACAGTCTGATATTGGTAACCCCCACTTGAAATACAGTCTGATATTGGTCACCCCTACTTGGAATACATTCTGATATTGGTCACCCCTACTTGGAATACATTCTGATATTGGTCACTCCCACTTGGAATACAGTCTGATATTGGTAACCCCCACTTGAAATACAGTCTGATATTGGTCACCCCTACTTGGAATACATTCTGATATTGGTCACCCCCACTTGGAATACAGTCTGATATTGGTCACTCCCACTTGTGTTCTGTATTCTGATAAATGGATGAACATATGCGTCCTTCATTGATCCTTCCTTCCTCCCTCCCTATTTCTCTTGTTCGATATCAGGGTGATTCATTAAGTGGGTGTAGTGTCTGCTTTTGTGACCCTACAGAGAGATATAGAAAGAGAGATGTAGGTGTCGTGTGTCTTTCTGTGTCTGTCATCCTGTGTGAATTGATGAGTGGGCTGGGGGCTGCGTCATCTTGCTGAGTCTGTGATCTGATATGGGTCGTGGGTGTTGTCTTTTGTTGTGCCTGGTACATCTGAATCTCATTTTCTGGGTGTTTTGTCATAGTTAGGCCTGTTACATGCATGGTCATATGAAGTTTTTGTGGGGGCTTTCACTTGTGATGTGGAAGGAGAATGCCTCTTTCCCCCTCCTGCCCCCCCTTCCTCTTTCTTACCCAGTTACTTCTATAAATAGGTTTTGAAGTCAGGGGCTGTGCATTGTAACACTGCACTGGCTTCCTCTGCATGGGGAGCGGGGATGGAGGGAGGGAGAAAAAGAGAGGGACAGATAAAGGATACATAGGAATGCGTTGCAGCTTGTTTTATTTTAAAAGAAATGCGTCATTTATTTTTAAAGAAATACTTTTGAGTTATTTTGCCAACTTACTGAAACAATTAGGGGCAAATGCCTTATGCAAGGGCAAAGTATATTCAATAAGTCAGGGATTCACACTAGCAACCATTTGGTTACTGGTCTTATGCTCTAACCGCTAGGTTGCCTATCACCCTGTAGATGTATGTAGTAGGAATTACTTTGCTTATTGTCGCCTTGTTTCAATTATGGGCTGTAAACATTGATTTTGCCTCAATCCCTCTTACACTATCCTTCTTTCTCACTTTTTACCATCACTCGCTTTCTCTCGCTCCCCTCTTTATTTCTCTCTTTATCCCCCTCTTTCCTTCCTTCTGTCTCCTTTCTCTTTCTCTCTTCTCTCTAGCCAACTCTCTCCCGCTTCTCTCTCTATCCCTTTCTATGTATTTTTTCTCTATCCCTTTCTGTCTTTTCTCTCTGACCCTCTATATCTCTTCTCTCTGTATCTCTCTGTCTATCCCTCTCTCACTGTCTTTGGTATTTCCTGTGGTGTGTGTGATCCAGTTGGGCTCTGAAGTGAAGTATGTGAAATGGGATCGGTTGCCTTGGCGACAGCAAGCCCCGGTCAGAGAGAGTGGCAAAAAAGAAGCCACAGAGAAATTCCTTCAAAGGGGAGATAGAGAGAGATTTACTGGCATTTTAAATGCTTTATTTGACAGGAAAGTATGAAAAGGTAGAAGAGAGAGTTTCATCTTAAAGAATAGTGGGCCAGATTCGAACCTGAACGGCAGAGGTATACGTGCAATTGGGGCAGCAGCTTAAACAGCTAGACCTGAGGGAAATCCCAAATACAAAAATCTGCAGTGTTGATGACATACTTAAAGAAATGATTGACTGTATCAACCTCAAAATCAAAGAGTTATTCTCAAACTTTTCAACGCTATCCTCAGCTGTGGAATCTTTGGAACAATGGTCTGATTAGCAC
The DNA here is from genome assembly GCA_016801105.1 of Esox niger. Classification (NCBI taxonomy): domain Eukaryota; kingdom Metazoa; phylum Chordata; class Actinopteri; order Esociformes; family Esocidae; genus Esox; species Esox niger. Next base: position 4,273 of record JACXGJ010004749.1, read on the forward strand.
TTCCGCAAAAGAGGAGACACATTTGACCTCAATAATTACTGCGCAGTCTGCATCAACAGCAAGCTGAAATATCCTCTGCAGTATTTTAAACATCAGTCTCCAGAATGTCTTCAATTAAAACACATTTCTGTGCAAATTGACTTCTTAACAAAGCAATGTACAACTGACTATGTAAACATCGTCAGTGTAAAACTGACCATGAAAACTCCCCTGCTTTTCACAGTTAATTTGTTAAAAAATCCTGCCTTTACTTTGCACCCACTGCTATGAAGCGAGCATGAGGTGGAAGCAGATGTCATTCAGTAAAGTTGACATTGTTATTTCCTATTTAACTTCCAATAAATAGAATCGAATAGGCTGAACTGACTTTAAGTGTGATTTTCTATCACACCAATCAGTAAAAGCTCTTGAAGGTTTCATGATCACCTAAGGAGTGCTTTCCAGAAAATTCTATGACAAAGTTTTCACCCACAGAGAGATGAATGTAGACGGCAGCATATTATGCCAGCTGGTCAAGCTCTGTCCTGTAACACAAACATACTCCACAGAGCCCCAGGACAACAAAAACACGGTGTAATCTTGAGAAAACTAAAATAACCATTTCACAAACTGGTAAGAATCTACCAAAACAATTCGAACGCTACCTTGCCCTTAACAGAGAGTACACAGTGGTAGACCACTCTGACTGACTCAACAGAAACAAACACCTGACTGTGTATTGACTCTGTGAGCATGACCTTGCTCTCAAGATAGGACACAATAGGCAGACCTCGCTCTCAAGACAAGCACTTTGCCAACAGCCCATGAAATGAGGTGGAGACTGAGCTGCATTTCTTAATCTCCCTCCTAAAATATGTCCATATTTTAAACATATTTCACAGAGATTGCTTAGACCCACAAAGAATGTAAAACAGGAATGTTGGTAGGTTTACGAAGCATAGCCATGGGAAGCAACCAGTGGGGCACCAACAACATTGTAAACATAACCATTATGTATATCTTTATTTTCCCTTGCCGTTGCACATTGTTACATATCCACTCATATAACAGTTGAAATGTCTTTGTGCTTTTGAAGAAAATATCACCTTTGTTTTGTTCTTTTATTTCCTCACTTGTTTTGACAATGTAAACATGTTTTCAATGCCAATGGATTCTATTGAATAGAGAGGGAGAGACAGCAAGCAAGAGGATTGTTTCGAAAAAAACGGAGTAAAAGAGAAAAATGGAGAGAAAAGCATAGTTACAATGGAAGCATGGAAGGATTCTGCCCTGTTTTGAGGGTCTTTTAATAATTCAACCACTACAGTAAAAGCCTCTTTTAGGCCTTTGCCACTCCTCTTTCTAGAAAAGGATCATCTTATTTTTGACAGCTTGTTTCCCAGACTTATGTTCCTCTCTCGTTCTCTCTGTCTTTGTGTCAGTTACACAAGCCTTCCCTGTGGGTTTTGTGTGTCAGTTGTTGTGGTCTCCAAGAAGAAGTAGAGTAAAATCACATTGCCGCTTTAAAGACACTGCGCATTACATTAATTTATGGAATATGAAAGGATTCTGTGAATGAATCGAGCAAGAGTTACACCACAGGAGCCAAATAGAAGGCTATAGAACCATACCATTAAAATAGTTGCTTTTAAGGGGAGAAATTGACAGAGAGAGTTTGTGTATGGTTTGGTCTATCTTCCTGTGTGTCCCTCTGTCTCTCCCTCTCAGAGTGTTAGTCATGTGAAGAGGCCATGGGAGAGAGAATAACTTACACCGGCAGGGCTTATCTAGAGAAGCTTGTTAGGATTGCAAGCTTCTCACACTAGTCTGGGCCCCCCTAGATGGACACAGAGGGTGGTACCATGAGACGGGTCCCACACACACACTCACAAACATCACTGTATGTTGTTGTTTGTGTTTGTGTGCGTCAGTTTTCGTGATGCTCAGTTGGCGTTACTTTTACTTCCGCCTCCTGTTCTCTTTAGTCTCCACACACACACCCCCCCACACACACACACACCATAACACATAGCATGGAACAGCACATGCACAGACATTATTGTCTCGCTTCACACACAACTCCGCTGTGTATACAAGCCCCCAATCAAATCATATGTGGTAGTGTCCTGCAGGACAGACGCTCTGTCGGGAACCATCATAGTAAACTCTTTCAAATGACTGGTTAGTAGCTTTGTTCGTTTCTATCCCCTTTTGTCTTTTCTCTCAGCGACGTAATGCTGATGACTGCTGTTGGCTTCTTAGTCTATGTGCTCTGCAGTGCTCTGTCCATCTGATAGTACACTCTCCTCATCGTCATTTGATCTCCAGTTGAGGAGTAATCAATGTTTTGCTGGAAGCAATGCTGAGTCACCAGCAGATACTTTGGAAAATTGTGATTCTGAAATACGCATCTGTGCTTTGGTTTGTTCTGTGAAATACTCATCTGTGCTTTGGTTTGTTCTGTGAAATACTCATCTGTGCTTTGGTTTGTTCTGTGAAATACTCATCTGTGCTTTGGTTTATTGTGTGAAATACTCATCTGTGCTTTGGTTTGTTCTGTGAATTACTCATCTGTGCTTTGGTTTGTTCTGTGAATTACTCATCTGTGCTTTGGTTTGTTCTGTGAAATACTCATCTGTGCTTTGGTTTGTTCTGTGAATTACTCATCTGTGCTTTGGTTTGTTCTGTGAATTACTCATCTGTGCTTTGGTTTATTCTGTGAAATACTCATCTGTGCTTTGGTTTGTTCTGTGAAATACTCATATGTGCTTTGGTTTGTTCTGTGAATTACTCATCTGTGCTTTGGTTTGTTGTGTGAAATACTCATCTGTGCTTTGGTTTGTTCTGTGAAATACTCCTCTGTACTAGTCTCATTTTTAATCATGCCCCTAACTGTCTCTAAATGGTAATTGTGAAATCAGATTGTCAATAGACATTGATATGATTACACTCATATTACACAGGTCATCATAGTTTGAGCAAGTATGAAGTGAGGAACAGAAGGGTTTAAATTAAGAGACCACTTCAAATTGAACGCTTCTGTTCCTCACTTAAAAGTTTCCTTTTCAACTTTTTTGGAAAGGAAAGAAGATGTTGCAATGTTCTCTTAGTTGTTCCAGAGCTGTATGTGTGAATTCCAGAACTGACCTGAAGGACCTTGATAATGTAGGAGCAACATATGAACAGATACATTTGACATAATAATTCTCTCCTTCTAACAGGATTGATCATTCACTCAACTTTAAAGCAATCTGTCTTTTCTGGATCTCGTTAAGAAACTCTGACTCTTTATCTGTCTGAGTGACTGTGTGTTTACTGTTGAATACCTTTGCAGTTCCTGATTATATCTCTTAAAAGGCGGCCCGTGTGGAGAGCCTTTGGTGTGCCTTTAATGTGAAGTGTTGCTAATGTTGTTCTCTTGAACGCAGTGCTAAAAAGCAACTTGCTGACACATGCTGCCTTGTTAGCTGGAAGCCAGGTTGTAACACTTAGTGAATAATAGAAGGACTTGAACACTGTTTATTATCACTGGAAGGACAGAACACGAATTATAGAGGGGTGGGAACGCCTTGACCAAAATGTCTATGACCACACTGCATTGGACTGTATTATTTCTAACCACAAAACAGTCGATTTTCCAATGCTTACATTCATGTTATTGCTTTGTATTACTTTGTGAGTGTATTGTTGTCAATGTGGAATCTCAATGATTTATTACACTGCTTTTGTAAGTTAGGCAGAGATTATGTTTATTATTTCTTAGTTTAAGATATTGGTAACACACACATAGACACCCACACACACACATACACACACAAACACACACATACACACACACAAACATCTCTGTGCTGGTCTTGGTCCCAGTCCTTTGCGGTAATACGTGGAAGGTCTGTTGGAATTCTGTGTCAAACTTGGCCTTAACTAGAAGTCATGGTGCTTGGGTAGTACAGTGCTCATTGGCTAAATCTATTTAATATACCAACCCATTATTTCTAATAATACCTTCCTTACACGTCTCTTCAGCATTGGGTACTCTCATTACGTTCAAAAGCAGGAGGATGAGACAGTTTACTCGATACTGAACTACCTCAGGGAAGAATGGACTATTGATGTTTTCATGACATTAAATGATCTCAATGTGATTTGAGTCAGTAGGCTTATAATCTCATGAGTCTTCTCAAGTACACAATAAATATTTTCTAAGTACCCGAAGGGGTCCTAGTACCACTGGTTGGGAACCAATGGTGTAAGCTTCATTATCCAGCGTCAGAAAGACTGAACGTTCAAAAACCAAACCCATTTTCTAGGATACATTCCTGTGACTACAACCTCTTCAGAGAAAGTCCAAATAAATTACTTATGAGATTACTTACTCTGAAGGAAAAAAATCAGGGCGAAGTATTGTTGTTGCTAGGTAACACTGATATTCATGGGAAGAAGCTGCCAAGGAAACGATTCGCCTAAATTAAAAGATGACAAAAAAAATTACTTTGGAAAGGTCACTACTATAGAATTCTATGGACAACTCCCACTAAGGCCAACTTTGAGTGGTTAATGTAGCGGGTTTATAGGCACTGTGTACAGTAGCCCAGGGATGAGGTTATCCCTGCTCTGGCCCGGAAAAAGTAATTCCATTAGTGATAAACACACTCTGTTACCTGGCAACAACATGGATGGCCTATTTTGAACGCTTCAACATTTACATGTCTGAGTCTGTCTGCAGAAACCACAAATATATTCTCCCTTTTCCTAGAGGAATGTCTGTCTGTATCTCTCTGTGTGTCTTAGCGTCTGGTCATTTAGTTCTAAGTGACTGTGCATATGTGTGTCTTCAATACTGTTGAATACCTTTGGTGTTCCTGAACATAGCTCTTAAAAGGCGGCCCGTGTGGAGAGCCTTTTGTGTGCCTTTAATGTGAAGTGTTGCTAACGTTGTTCTCTTGAACGCAGTGCTAAAAAGCAACGTGCTGACACATGCTGCCTTGTTAGCTGGAAGCCAGGTTGTAACACTTAGTGAATAACAGAAGGACTTGAACACAGTTTATTATCACTAGGACAGAACAAGAATTAGTAAAAGGTGAGGAGAGGCAAGAGGACAGGAGTAGGGAGAGAAGAGGAGACTGGGGAGGAGAGGAGGGGAACAGAAGAGGTGAGTAGAGGGAGGGGAGGAGAGGGTAGAGTAGAGTGACAGGGTATATGGTATGACCTTAACATCAACCACACCCTGTTTACTCTGACCATCCTCACTCTAACCACAATATGCCGTTAGCCACGCCAACTTTGACCATAGTATTTGTGACCACAGATCAGCTAACACTGCAGTGTTTAAAGGTGTTTTTTGTACTATGTGTACATATTTCTGTCACTGTAGAATCTCAATGATTTACAATTTACCAGTGGTATATAATTGTGGACAGAATATTTTTATTATCTCTTAGTTAAATCTGTTGGTGACACACAGAGATACACACACACACACATACACACTCTCACCACATCCCTGCTCTGACCCAGGAGAAGTCATTCCATTAGTGATAAACACACTCTGTTACCTGGCAACAACATGGATGGCCTATTTTGAACGCTTCAACATTTACATGTCTGAGTCTGTCTGCAGAAACCACAAATATATTCTCCCTTTTCCTGGAAGAATGTGTGTGTGTGTGTTTGGACTGCTTAAGTGCTCCAATTGCTTCGGTAGGCAAAGGTTCTAGGTTCGAATCCCACTCTGACTGTTCCCCAAATTCCCTATGTCTTGGTTTAGAAGCGATTATTTCTAAATTGCTTGAGCTCTCCACTTCAAAAGCCTTACTAAAGTAACGATCATGGGAATTGGAGAAAGCATAAGGAATTAAGACTTTAATAAAAATACAGCCCTCCAGTGAATTAAAGAAAATTCTGTTCCATTTGCATTTGTGATGATCACTCAGTAACCATGAAAGAATGATCATGTTTCTCTTAATCGGCCCGAGCACTGAAATTAGATATTAAAGTAGTGTATATGTGTGTGTGTGTGTGTGTGTGTGTGTGTGTGTTCTCAAAGTAGGTGTTGCTGTGTTCTTAAATTAGGTGCTTTTGTGTAGTTTCTGCTCTGTATACTAAGATGAAAGAAGTTAACTACACAACATGCTCTAAGACATTCTGTTCCTTCATGTCCATTCTTTCATTGTGTGCTGCACCACCGTCAGGACTTTATTAGTCATTCTATAGCATTGATTATTTAACCTTTTATCCCTCAAGGCTAATGGCTAATGTGTATGTCTGTGTATTTTGTTTGTGAGCATTATTTGTGCGTATTCAAGTGTGAAACTCAGTTGATTGTATCTTTATCAAGGAAGTCAATGTCCTTTGAAGAAAGTTCCTGTCATGTCTGTCCGTGCGCACCAATGCTTGTCTCAGTGAGTACAGAAACCCACTTTCCTCTGAGAACCACTGGGACATAACAGGGACCACTGTTTACAAACCCCTTCATCCTTTGGACACTTTTATCTTTGTTTACTGACTCCATCCATCCAGGTCCTTGTATTGACACAGAGTAGACCCACACAACTCGCTTGCATGGACAATTGAGCATTACTGTGAAGAAGTTTGAAGACCAGAGACAAATTTGTTACAGTTTGCGAAAATGAAGAACGTTAACAGGTTTCAGTCCGGACCAGCAGGGGGTTTTCATAATGAACCAAAGATGGTCAAACGAACCCATCTCCTCTCCAACTGCACAGACTGACAATTGGTCAGGTGGGCTTTCTGCTTAGGCTTTTCTTTTTTACGGCGGAAAGTGAATGCTCCGTTAATACATCAATGTGTCTATTAAAGACTTGGCAATGCTGTCTGACCCTGTGGTTGTGGCACTTGTGGTTGATTAAAGCCATGGTTTCCCTGAAGTGAATTAGGCCTGGGGTCCTTCGGCACACGATTTATAGGTCTGCGTATTAACTTTACTGTACACAGAGGTGGTTCTTGTGATCAGACAAATGTCTGTCAGAGAAATGAGAATGGGTTTACACACAGCCAGTTCACTTGAATACAGTGGATGAATCAAATATCCTCTGCTTGTTAACTCTTCAGTCTTTTACTGTGTTGAACGTAGACCTGAACATGCCCGTTGTATACTATGACTCACATTTTGTTCTTCGACAGGAAGAGAAAGTCCATGGATAATTGTTATACTGAAGCACATTTTGTGAACCGAGCGGCATTTTGTATTTGTCTAAATGGATATGTGTGTGTGTTTTTGTGTGTATGTGTGTGTGTGTTGTGTGAGTATGTCTTCCAATGATGAGATTAGTGCATTCTGTGGGCATATCAAAGTGCTGATGCCAGGTTTAGTCAATATACAGTCATATTGAGCCTCTCCCCCATACTTTAACTGCTGAATGTGAAATGACCCTCAACTACTGATCCAAGATCATATTTTTACCCTGGAAACAGGAGTGTCAGAAAATAGCTTATGCTGACAAAGACAGGGAATGAGAGAGAGAAAGGAGAGATATATTCAGAAATACAGACAGGGCAATGGAAAAGGGAGAGAGTTCGGGGAGATAGAAAGTTGGAGAAAATTGGGGGGGCAGTGTAGAGTTGCTGAGAAAATGCGGCAAGAGCGAGTAAGAGAGGGAGGAGAATGAAGGGGTACCCCCTGCTGTGTAACTATGGAAATGTGTGTAGGGAAGAGAGGCTCCCCCTAGTTGTGAGTGTGAAAAACACACACACACTTCCTCACCCTGTTAGTCAGTTCGATCTGTCCGGATTGTTCATTCTACCAACTCTAATTCCACACTCCCCTGTCTGTGCAGGGGCAGGATCAAGTGCACTGCATTGATCCTTGGGTCATAGTTCAAAGCTGTATTCCATTCCATTCCAATGAGTGTGTATGGATCTGGTTAGGAGCTGAGTGCCAATGTCCCTGGGTCTCAGATTAACCTTTGACCTCTGGACTCTCCAGGAGCTTCCGTGTTTGCCTAGATCAGGAATTCAATCCCCCATCTGGACAAGCAGACATATCACTTCAGATCGAGATCGTTTACCTATTCAGCACACTACTTTTGAACCGGATCTATAGGGCCCTTTGATGTAGTGCACTATATGGGGAACAGAGTGTGATATGGAACACAGGCTTTGCAGTGATTGAGAGAGAGTGCAGGAGAGACACAGAGAGAGAATGAGAGAAATGGAGCTGAACATGTAGATTAGTTATTAGAGACTGCTGGATGTCCCAGAGACACAGATGGACATGTGGGGAAGTTAAGTGGTGAAAACCTGTATGTTATTAAACCTTGTCATGAATGTATGGACCCAAGTGCTCAGTGATATCCATAACAAAGCTCTGACTCGGTTTGTAACCGAACGACCTGACTCAGTATGAAGACATTTATGAAGTCCAATCAAATGTTAGAAAGAAGTCAATCCCATTTGATTTCACGCCTCTTCAGATCGAGCACCTATCAACCGATTGCATTCCAGTTGTTCTTGTATCTCAGACACTCTATGTCCACTCCTTCTCAGAAGGTCCCTGGCCTGTCCCCAGGTCCTGCAGTGAGTGAATGACCCATTCCATTGTGTCGCATGGACCCGGCTACCGTGGACCTACAATGGCACTCCTGCCGCTGGCCTTTCATCCTGCCAGCCCAACCGCGCTAATGCCACTCCCTGCTTTCCGCGTCTTCTTGTCAACCCACATCCTATCACCGTGCTTGACGACGTGTGTGTGTGTGTGTGTGTGTGTGTGTGTGTGTGTGTGCGCGCGTGTGTGCGTGTGTTTGTGCGTGCATGCGTGCATGGGGTCAGGGTATTCCCTGTTTGCGGTGGCCTTCTCTTTTCACAGGGTGGGAGATTAAAGAAATATGAGTGTGTTTTCAACCCAGCTGGTCTTCTGGTTGATTAGCTAGCTTAGCCACTCGCTATAACCACCATAGTTGTGTATACGCTTGCCTTTGGCAGTTGGGGGAAAGGGGGTTACCAAGGCAACAATTGCGGCTTGCTTAATGGGCAGGAAAGTGAACATGATTCCAAATGGATTATATTTTCCCTCTCTTTTCTCCTTTTTTTCCCTGCTTTTTTTCTCTCTCTCTCTCCACTCTGCCATCTTCTCTACATTAGTCCATATTTCTTTCTTTCCATTGTACTTAGACTATGTGTGTGTGTGTGTGTGTGTGTACGCATTACTAACCGTCTCACTCTTTCTCTACCTCTAGTCCCTCAGGGAGTGATCCAGAATGGAGCCAGAATAATGAATGAAGGTCTTTACCCAGGGATACGACCGCTGCCCATCAACTCCCTAGAGAACAGGACCTCCACTGTCAGGTTGGGCTGCCTGTTATAGAGCACGACACTATAAACACGCGCACGCACACAGACACTTACACAGATGCAATGAAACGTGTGGAGGCGTTAGAAAGAGACAGTTAAGAGGGGTGAAAACTGCATGTCGAGACAGGACACGAGCGCAGTGCTGAGTGCGTGTGTGTGTAGGATGTTTTGGCCCGGGGCTGTGCAGGTGTGTTTGAAGGTAAGCGCCTCACGGCAACTCCAGTCGAGCTGTGTTCAACTGGGTACTACCGCCGGATGAGTTACTGTTAGCGGCCCAACTGACAGCTTCACACGAACCATAACGACAAGTCAGAGCTCGGTGAGACTGTAGCACCATCAGTGTGGTTCGACAAAGTAGGAAGCAGAGACGGAGTAAACAGACAAACAAGTTCTCTCACCATGCGTTATTTCTGTCTTTCAGACACACACACACACACACACACACACGCACACACACACACACACACACTTAGTCAGAGCAGAGAGAGTGACTCACTGACTGACTGACAGCACATTTAGACATGAATAATTGATGGGAGTTGTCTTAGCCTGCTGTGCTCCTCCTATAATTCATGAGGTTTAAATGCAGACGGAGCAGCCAGAAAGGCCAGAGATACTCAGTGCTGGGCCTTTAACTCTAAGCATCAGTTAGTGGGGAGGGTGCACAACTTGATGCTGATTGGTCAAGGAAAGTTGGATGACAAATTGGAATGGAAAATAATATTAGTTAAGGTACAACTTTTCTGGGTTAACTATTCCTTGATAAAGAAAAATGGAATTGCATAAAAAATGGCATGTGTTATAATGACAACTAGGAAAGACACCCCTTCACTCAGCTCTCACAAACCAGAGTAGTTCTTGAACAGTTGATGGAAACATTATGGCTACAACAAGATAATGTGGCATTGAAACAATTGCCAATGAATGATCAGTACTGATGTCATCCAGTCCCACTGATTCATTCATTTAAATTAAAGTGAATCGACTCAAACGGCACTTCATCGATCCCCTGGGGTGCGATTGATTTGTCACTGGTTTTATATTGAAATCACAGCCATTCCAAACAAGTTCACATTTGCCTGATTGCGGGGTGTGGGGACCCATCAGAATCATTAAAACATGCAACATTAAATCTTCAGGCCTGTGCTTTACTCTCTGAAGTGGCCACTCCAAGATGAACCTGGTCTAATTGAATTAGTTGATGATTTACTGATTCATAGTACTGGTCGTGGCATTTTTCTGATTAACACCCTGAAGCTCCACTAGGTGTGTATGTGTGTAAACATGCCAGAGATATAAGTCAAACACAGAGTTGTGAACTATGTCAGTATGGACCATAACCTAAAAATGACCAAATGCATTTTACTGATCTAGCAAATAGCCTAGTGAAATGGTTTGGTATTTGGTTGGTTGTTTCTGGAACAGTTGATGATGAAACCACCAAACAAGTTATAGTATTTTAAAAATCAGTACAAAAGGTGTTTCATATTAGTAGTTTATTTATTTTATTTATTGCAATATAGATGTTTTTCTCCATATCGCACAAGCTATTGGCTGAAATGAGTGTGTATATCATGTCTTCGTTCGGTTTTTCTGTGTGTGTATTTTGGATCTGGATATTGCTTGAATGTTTATGAAACTCTAATTTCTGTCTCCCCTCCAGGTCGGTTCTCATCGGAGGCTGTCGGAAGCACAGCGACCCCACCTGCAATTCCCCGTTAGTCAGCAGCGATCCCAAGGAGGATCACACCTACAGCACCAACCAGTCGGACGACGGCAGTGACTACACGAGCGATTCCAGTCTCCGCAGCAATTGCAAAGGCCCTGTCGCTCAGGACGTTGCCAACGACTCAGACTTCGATGACGAGGAAGACGAAGATGACAAGGGCAAGATCCAGCTAGCGATCAAGAAGGAAGAGACGATCGACTGGCCCATAGACACGATAGACTCCGCCCCCTCTGGCCAGCAGCACAACAGAAAACGGCATCATTACCTGAAAGCCAAGCAGAGGATGGGCGTGGCTAGTGATACGCTTCCGCTGAAGAAGAGGCGCACGGAAAAACCGCCAGAGAGCGATGACGAGGAGATGAAGGAAGCGGCGGGCTCACTGCTCCATCTGGCCGGTGTCCGGGCATGCTTGAACAATATCACCAACAGAACCGCCAAAGGCCAGAAAGAGCAAAAAGAACCCACGAAAAACTGACCACAGAGACTTGAGAGTGAGAAACTGAGAGAGACTTAGCAGAGAGAGCAAAGATTTTCAAAGAAAGAGTGAGAGAACGAAAAAACAAAACATCACTTTCAATATAGAAATGTATGCTTTCTTTTTTTCAGGACATCAGGTGAATTCTGAATGATTTGTGGCAATATAAAAAAACAATCACTTTGTTTTCCTATCTTTAATGTTTATGAGGGTTGGGTTTCTTTTTCTTCTTTCTTTCTGTTTAATTTGTTTTAATTTGTTTAAAGGAGATTGAAGCCATAGATTTAAACCTTTTTCTGATATTCATCTGAGTTAGCAGGTTTCTGTTGGCTGAAAGTAAAGTGAGCTAGAACAAAAACATTTTTGGGAGGGTTGGGGTTGGGGGGCCCCATCATGGATTGGCTTGGATCACCCTTTGAAGCTATTGGACTTTATAATCTCATGGGACACAGATGGCTCAATCACTGGTTACAGCAGTGGAATTTACAGGTGGAACATTCTTATGAGGTGCTTATTATTTACTGCTATAGTTAGTATTCAGGGTCTGTACTTAAATTGATTTCGGTAATATCTATGGCTGCATTTTCTGTAAGGAAACAACCATATTCACATAGATACACATGTTATACTGGGTAAATGAATATGATTCAACTACTCCACTGAAGCAGGATAGCTATTTATGTCATAACATGAAAATTGTTGCCTGCCCTGACATACCTAACATGGTTTGGCAAGCCCTGACAAACATAACATTAAGGAACTTTTGGTGCTAGTATAATGGCTATTCAATAAAAGTAGCAATCACAGTTCACCAAACTGTCTGTTAAGTAAGCAAATTAGACCCCAGAATAAAAAGTTTCCATGAAATTCTGTGAAACATTTAGCTTTAGTGACCATTAGCCTAACCATGCCCCTGGAACAGACATCGGGTAGCCAGTTTTTGTGTATCTTACCTTAGCGTGACACTTTTGGAAAGTGCCAAAGAGAACCTCCTGGTCATCCCAGTGATGACGGTAGCCCTTTCTTCAGACTGCAAATCCAATTTAGCCACCGGCGCTAGCTAGAGTGCCAATGTGAGAGGGGCAGTGATGTTTTACCCTTAAAGATTGACTGAAGGATTGTTTTGTGATGTTGGTCTGTGGTACAAATGGGATGTAGAAAAGGCTTGGTTTTTCTGACAGGGTCTTCACTATGTGAGCTAATTGAGTTCAGTAAAAGCCATAAGCTATTAGTCTAGCTAGCGCTTATTGGACAATAACGGAAAATATGTCAAGATAACCTCAAAACTGCCTGTGTCCTGTTATGAAAGCAATCAATGTGAATAATTGAGTTGTACTGAAGTGATACCATGTAGTGAAATTTTCCCATGGCACAAACACCTGAACCACATTGATGGAAAGGAAGTGTTGCTACGAAACCTGCCAATTTTATTTCCTGTGAAAAGAATAATGATATGATTGTCGAGTTGTTTCTTTTTTGTTTGTTGGTTTTTGTTTACTTACCTACCCTCATGACGTAATAAAGCAATTTCATCCAGTCAGGATAACTCTGTATAAAAAATGTAAACTGGAGGTTTTCCTTTTCCTAATTTAAGCAATGTAGCCAGCAGGATTTTTTCAAATCGTGTTGCATGGGTTCTGTAAAGAAAAAGACAAACTGTTTTCTATTCAGACAAAGTTCATGTTAGGTAAATAATGTATTTAGCATGAAGCATGAATTATTTTCATATAAGTATCCTAGCGAACAAAAAAGGTTCTGCCTCGAAATTCTATGCCCATAGGTGTGGAATCCTCTGTTTTGTCTTTAGATTTTTTTCTTGTCTTTTTTACTCATCCATGTTTTAATGTGGGCTTTAAAAAGATACAGTAAATAACCTTGTTCAGGGACTAAAAGCCGACCTGTTGGGTAAATCTCTGTCTGCAATATAAAGGATAAGTCTTAGTGCTCGCATAAGTATGGGGTAGAATGTCCCACTGTTTGTATGTAATGAAGAAGGCCCTACAAAAGACACCCTGTGTAGGCCCTGTAAAAACAAAAAAGATTGGCATGAAGATGAGTCATTTGTGGATTGAAAATGCCGAACTTCCAGCATACCTCTGTCCTCTTCAGCATGGGCATACGACTGTGTCTGACAGGTTCTGCCTAAACGCTGGATGGTAGAGCCCATGTGATAAAGGAGAGGTTAGCTAGTGTGTGTCAAGAAGCATTTTTATGTTGTTGTATTTTTTGTCTACTGTTAATTTTATGTTTCTCGCTGTCATTTTGCCATTTCTACTCTAGCAACTCTTCAGGTCTTATTGACAGTATTATTAAGCAGGCTACCATAGACTCCTTGCACATGAAAATAACACAAAACTACACAGCACGATAGCTAGATAATTATAACTTTTATAGGACATATTTTCACATTCTCTTGCCAGATTGCACTAAGATATTAAAGGACCAGTGCAGTCAATTTTCTTTCTTCAAATTATATTTCCACACTAAGGTCATAATGTCACTCTGAAATGATAAAATAATTATTATAATGTCCTTACTGTACAAATGCTGTATGAAAGAAGTGGCCTAGAATGTCACCCTGTTTGGGTGGGATGATACCTTTTGGCCAACTGCATGATGTTACATAGCTGATTATGTCTGCTCTGAATAAGGTGGTGTGCTGTAGACCAACCTATCAGTCAATCTGGTCTGTATACGCAAGTAGCTTCAAATTCATTTCAAGGAGCATCAGGAAAATTCATTATACAAATATATTTTGGGGATATATTTAAAAGAAAATATATGCAGTGATTTATTAGGCATACTAACATTATTTAAAAGTAGAAAGACTGCACTGGGACTTTAAATTAAAGATATTGTCTAAGTTCAGTGCCAAAGCCTGTACTAATTCCTTATCTACCTGAAATAGATGACACATACTTCTGTATGTCAAGACAAAAAATTGCCAGTAAACTGTAGCATTTCTGTCCGATTCCCATTATATGATATGTTAATAGTAATATGTTTAAAAACTACCACACAACTCACTGTACATTGCCCACTGGGATGCTTTTAATTTGAGAACATGTTCATGTTTTTTGTGCCCTTTTCAAACCCAATATTTCATAGTGCACGTATTATGAACAGAGCTCACCCAGAGTTTGCAAAGCCAATGTGGCTCTGGTCAAAAGTAATACATTATCAAGGAAATAGGGTTGGATTTAAAACTTGAGTCTCCTAGACTGCTTTGTGTATCAATGTATCTTCCACTGATAAATCTGTAATAGGCATATAACATATTTCCATTATTTGTTACATTATCCTTTTTCAGGGATAGTGCCTTCCATAGAAAACACTCACTAAATAAATCTTTCTTCAATCAGAATCCTTCACGTGCCACAATGTTGGAGAAGGAAGATGTGTTCTAGAAAAAAACATTGAATATGATTTACTGTTAAGGAACTGTCAATACAAGACAGATAACAATCTATCGATAAGTTTAAAACATTTATTCTTTGTGTTTTGTTGATTTGTGGTTGGCTTTATTTGTGTTCAACTGCCATTTTTCTTTTTATTGTTTTGAGGGGTTTTCTGAGGAGAAAAAGCAATGGATTGTCAGGTTCAAGTTATTTATAGTACACTATTCACCTGGTCGTCATGGAAACTGCATGGTACATTATGAAACTTATGTCAAGAAATTCCAACAGAATTGGCAACTACTTGATGTGAAAGGATCCTTGGTTGTGCTTTTTTAAACTAATCACTAGAACAACATTGAGTGACTTGTTCTTTTTAAGCAATAAGGCCCTAGAGGTTGTATAATAAGGCCAATATACCATAGCTAAGAGTTGTTCTAAGCAATGGTATATTTTGTCATATATCTCAATCCCCTGAGAGGCCTTATTAATATAATAAACTGGTTACCAATGTATATAGAACCGTAAACAAGTACTTGTTTCTCATACCTTGGGTATACAATCCTACATACCCTATTTTTCAACCAATCCACATCCAGGGGCTAAACCTCCTGGTTTATATTGAGTTACTTGTGCCATTGGTAACAAAAAGAAAAGAAAAAAAGTCCCCATGTAGTTTTTATGTAAATAACAGGTAGGTAATGTTCTGTAAAAACATGCTACTGATCATTTCTGTGTCCTGTTTTTTAACCCTGTAGTCTTAATACTATGTCCTTCCAACTGATCTGTTACTATGGAGACTGACCTCCATAGGTGCGTTCTGTATTTCCTTGAAGTTTATCCATATTGCCAAAGACAAACTACTTTATCAATTCATGTAAATATCACCTTGTCCATTACTATGACAAAAGTATGTTTGTTTGAATTTTTGTTTTTGTTTTTCCAATAAGAAAAAACCTACCATAAAGTTTCTGTGCTGTATTGTCTTCCAGTTGCAATAAAAAAAAAATGCATTGCAAAAAGTTATACCTGTGGTCAGGGTCTTTCAATAACCTTTTATTTATATATCCTGTTCATTTTCTAAATTTTTGTGCTGGTTTCCTTGACATAAAGAAAAGATGGAAAAGGGAAAGAACAGCGAAGGCAGGAGGGAGATTGAATTACCGGCATTGGAAAATATCTACTTACTATCTGAAACATTGGCTATCACACAATGAATACAAGCTTGTTTGTATAGAAGCGAATTCAGAGGTAAAGTACAAACGGTGGGAAAAGGGAATATCTGTACACAGACATGTTCTGGGACACAGTGGGTCTCACTCTGACATGTTTTCTCCAGCCCAATTACTCACAGCTTGTTTATGTTGCACTGAACTCTGTGGACACTATTAATTACAAAACCTCAGTCCTAATCGTAGAGTACAATAAATCTCTCTCCGTCTCTTTTTTACACTTGCGCCACACCCTCTGCCAACTCTGTTGCTATGCAACAGCGGCAATAAAGAATGTGGAGAAAGGGTGCATTTAACCAGTTACTGTTACACTCCTTCACAGGCTGCAACCTGCCTGTCTGTCCCCGTTCTAACAGCCGGTTGGGATCTCCACTACAGACTCAGCCAATCTGCTGATTACTATGTTGTCTTAGTTTTTTTTTATGTGTGAAAAATATGATATAAAAGGCAAGTGAATTCAAAATGTTCTGGTTCTGGCTCTTGTCAACCTTGAGAACCTTTGACCAGGGCCTATGTAAAAACCACTGACGCTCTGGTCCTCGTTCTGGACTTCTGATCAGGGCCTATGTAAAAACCAATGAGGCTCTGGTTAATATAGTGGACTACACACAAAAGATGTTCCCATTTCAATATTCCAAACAAGCCGTTGACCAGTGTGATAATTCCAGGTTGGTGTTGTTATCCCATGGTCTGTGTCATTTGTAGACGCTAAGTTGGCCACAGGAAGACGCCCAGCACTAGCTCCCTGTCAACACCGGTCCTATTGCCAACCTTTGTTGCTGAGGAAACAAACAAGAGGTGCCTATTGTTGAAGCTTCATACTTCTATATCTGATAAGATAAAAGAAGAAAGACATGTCTTTTTCTTTTGTTTGTCTGGGTGCTCTTGTTCAACTTCGTCGCCATGGATACAAAACCCTTGTTTCTTTAGAAGGGCAGGAAAGGTGGAGACTTGTGACTCTTGTGTGAAGTGCTGTGAGAACATATACTCTTAGAAAACCAGGTCCAAAGGTTTTCCCCAGCAGTCCCAATAGGAGAGCCCAGAACAACCCTTTAGAATTCCATGTAGAATCCTCTATGGAAAGGGTTCCATAGGGTTCTGAAGATACCGTGTAGGTTCTAGATTTCACCTTTTTTTCGAGTGTAAAGTGGTTTAGTACCTATGTTATTGTTTAAGCTGTCTTTAAAGTTGTCTGTCATGTTTTCGTGCAAGCGTGCACGTGTGTGTGTGTGTGTGTGTGTGTGAGCGTGTAGCAAATGCGTGTGCAGCGTGCTCCAGTGCCTGTGCCCTCGTGCGTGTCTTGTTGCAGTGCCAGATGTCGCTTTGTTCTGACTAACAACCCACAACCCTTTACTAGAACGCACCCCGCTGCTTACTCCAGTTGTTGCCAAGGTAGCATGGAAATGGAGGTGTTCATCATCTCAACAAATCAATAACCCCCTTGCAGACAGAAACCCACACTAACACACACACAGCAATCCGCAGACACCAGATAATAACCTGACAAATCCATGCGTGTCCCCCTAATTCGTCCCAGGGTCCCTGTAAATCAGACACAAATACAGCCGCATTACACGAAAGCCCCGGTATTAGGCTGCCTGTGTTTGCATACATTTGCAAAAGGCTTCCTATCTGTGGGGAGAGGCCTTGATTTGCATGGGGGATGCCAGCTAGGGGGATTTGAGAAAAGATTGAAGGCTTTGGTTGCAGCCTTGAGGAACGTGCCATGACTTCATGTAAGGACGCCGACTGTAGCCTGCGGAGGTGTGGGGAGGGAGGGGTGAGATGAGGATGCTTCTGCACAGGCTCTATATTACTGTACGAGGAGAGGAGGGGTGGTTCACTCATATCAGGAGTGGGCAACTCTGGTCCCATTACAGCAGGTGTTGCCGTTTGTGTCATTGGGTCAACAAGCAGGGCTGGAACAAAAGCCTGGAAACTTACCAGTAGGTCAACTGTGACTCAGAATTTGATGCAATGACAAGAAAGCTGTCATTGTCACACTGTGCAATAAATAATATATATATAAATATATTGTTATTTCTTTTGAGTTGGCTATGAGTGTTATTTTCTGTTTGTGCATGCGTGTGTTTGTGTGTGTGTGAGTGTACATGTGTGTGTCTATGGTTTGAATCACGTTGAGGAATGTGACCGCGTGGAGACAGAAGGTAATGAGGCTGGCATTCCATGCAGCCACTGCTGACAAAGCACCTGCAAATGCCAACCTATGTGACTCCTTCTCCCTTGCGATCTCTCTTTCTCCCTCCCTCTCTCCTCCTTTTCACACTCTCTGTCTCTGTCTCTCTCCCCCTCCGTTACAAATGAGGCTGCGGTAAACGTAATGTTCTGTGTCGGAGCGTCTAACTGCAGGTAGCCCACTTAGCTTTCTGCTGGGCTAATGCCCTTGATCTTTCATTAGGAGTCTACCTACGGTACCTAAGGGAGAGAGGAAGCAGCTGAGCGAGGGATGAGTGAGAGTGAGACAAAAAGAGAAGGAAACTCATACATGCACCTTCAAATTAATATTCACGCCAAGGTTTATGAGTTTACCCTTTTTCTATTTAAACATTGGACTTTACCAATCCCTCTCTGTTTTGTTATGTTGGTTTCCTGTTGAATCAAATTGACGTTAAACTTGTACATTGGTAGCAACCGACATCTTAAAAAGGTTCAGTAAGTAAAGGTGCCAAAGATGTTTCCATTTGTTTGCGCTGCCATGGCTGGGATGCCATTGATTACATAAGAAGAATGTCCTTAACAACAGGCCAATACATAAAGGCTGCACAATTGTACTGACACCTGTGTATTTATATGTGAATGTCTGTGTGTAGCCATGTGATTGCATGTGTGTGGAATGCCAGCTCATTATCATGTGAGGTACGGGAGGATGTCCGAATTTGGCAGATGCTACATTGTGTTTGATCAGGCTAAATGTAAGCAATATTGTCTGCTATGTGCAACATCAATGAATATGAGCTATTAGTAGGCTCTAGAGCTCACAATTGTAACCCAAACCTAACGCCACGTGGTGTATATTGCATTTTACCTGCAATGGCACTGCATGTTGACGCATGATTGCACCTGTGTAATCCTAACCCTCACCTAAGCTTATCCTTAACACATATCCAAACTGTTTTTTGAATTAAACTTCATTAAACCTTCAAGACATGTGTAAGTAAAACTACCAACTTTGAAGCTTGTGAGTATTCCCCTTTTAAAATGAGGCATTGTGTATATATACATATATACATGTATTTACCGTGATGCGCAAAATGCTTTGGCATCTATTTGCAACTATTTTCATGATGAGATGGAGACAGCAATCATTCTAGGTCAATAACAAAGTAACATAATAATCTCAAGACATCTGGTTAGGTGCTACCTCTGCATTCCGTTGTACTATACTTGTTCAATGACAATAAAGTTTAATCTAATCTTATATAAAATTATTATAAGTGAAATTATGAGGCATTTCTTTCGGCAGATACTGCATCGTGAGCAAAGCACATTACCGCCTCCACCCATTTGCGGCCACACAACTTTTCTAGGTTGTCTGATACTATTGCAATCTGTTAGGACAGTTTCCATATATGATTATATTAAAATAAAGAGGAAACGTCAAACCAGTTAGCCGTCTAAACAGATAAACACTGTAACTATTAACTTGACAAGACTGAGCCAGTAATCATTTGAGCTTAATAGCTAATGTTCTCGCCTAACAATCAGCACAGGCTACTACTGTACTCCGAAAGACATTTCCGAAGGATCAAACATGGACAACACCAGACATAGAACAGTATATCAATGATGTTTCCTACTCTGTATCACAGTCTTAAACCTCCTGTCCTAGCATTAAAGGTTCTGGTCGCTATACTGATCACCTAGCTTGTTTAGTACAGTTAAAACAAATCCCAATTTTTTCCCATGTTCCCACCTGAGTCCAGTTTGTTTGGGGAAGCACAAATCGAACCTGGGTGCATACCTTCGTAACTTAACTGTGGCCCGCTTAGTGAGGTTAATTTCGTATAACCCCCTATTATCGACATAGCCAACGGCAGTTTTGAAATACAGCTCTGGAAAAAAATGAGAGCCCACTGCACATTTTTCTTTCCTTTCCAAAAAAGTTGAAAAGGAAAGTTTTGAGTGCGGAACAGAAGTCTTCAATTGGCAGTGGGCTCTTAATTTTAACCCTTCTCTTCCTCACTCAAAACCAAGGCGATCTGCTACTTGTCTAAAACATTTTCCATTCATTAAATTTTTTGAATAAAAAAAGTATTTATTCTCTATTCATCTGTATAAAAATGGTGGTGGGCTAGCTGAAAGTCTATGTGTAATAGCAAAATGGTACAGTGATTTTCAAATGCATTTGAATTTTGATCTTTAGAGGATTTAGTTCTCCAACCGCCAGAAATGGCGGATAATAGGTGGACGTTAGCTAGTTCGAATGCAATGCGGGAAATTAGTGAGATGGAATGCAATGCAGTCTGACCAAAATATAAAAAAGGGGGAAAAAATGCTGTAAATTGTAGTTTGAATTCACCATGTGTTATGGGATTAGAAGCGTGATCGGCAATTTGGGTAGCTACAGTATACAGACCACACAGCAGTGGTTAGCTTGCAAAATGAGCATCATAGGATAGACCTGTAGCATAGGATAGACATGTGAGAGCATATGAATCTCTCTGAAATATTTTACAAAAGTGTGCAAAAATTCTGAGGTTTTCAAACTTTTTACAATCAACTGAGGGACTGGGTATGTCAGAAAACAGTGGCAATGTCAAGGTATAAAAACAAAAAAGCAACAGTACATGAAAGTGGTAATGCATTGCCCAAAAGAATCAACAAAAATCAAGTCGGTACGGTATGATGACCAACCAAACATTGCTGGGATTATGATATACATTTATCGGGGGCTTCACACATAGAGTTGAGATTTGGTAATATCAAAGTAACATTTCTATTGCATTTCTACTTTTGGCCCAAATATCTGACCAATGGAAGACATTCCAACCACATGCTTTTTGTTTAGAATTTGGGCAGTGTGAAACACTATCTGACTAAACATTGTAGGAATGGAAACAACATTTGCTCAACCGCAAGACAGGGAAAGGAACAAAACCAACGTCATAAGTATGGATATTGCGATATATTTGCAGAATGGGTTTGCCGTCGTGTGTGTGCATGTGATTGGCTGTTTAACTCAATCCAGTGAAACCACCTGCAGCCTAGGCCTGTGCGACATCTGATTGTCCTGTGATTTTAATAAGGGTGTTATTAACTGAATCAGTGTTTCTCAGTGGACAGCTGTAATCCCCTATCAACACTTATCAAATCAGGGATTCATCAGACACTATTTACCAATGCTCTTATAGCTTCAGTTTCTCAGCTGTCTATGTGCGTGTGTCTGCGTTTGTATTAATGTGTTCTGAAGAAAATGTGGGGAAGGGATGTTTGCATTTGTGAATGTGTGTCTGTGTGTGTATGTCTGGTACAGGTGTATGAGTATATGTTTCAACAACTGTGGTGACATCTTTTCTTGTTTTCCACTCCATTTCTGAAGAGAGCACAAGCCTTATTAGATCAGCATGTTCACTGAACTCTCTCAGGGGACTAGAAGAGCAGGGATAAGGTCTCTCACTCACCTCCTAGAATGCAGAGAGGTAGTGTGTGTGAGCATGTAGGAGTGTGCATATGACGCATGGAGGTGTGTGTGTGTGTGGTGTGTACGTGTGTGATGTGTGTGTGTGTGTGGACCTATTCAGACTATAATCTAAAACGTGAAACTGATCCACACAAATTGGTCGTCATTTAATAGAGTTCCTGTTGATGTCTCGGGTTTGATACTAAAACAGTGTACCAGCGCTTCGCTTGCCCCTAATGTCCTCCTCCTGTTTCATCTTTTACCATGGAGAGAGGGGCGAGGGGAGGGGGGTGGGAAGATGAGGGAGAAATGGAAAGGGAACAGGAGAGGGGGAGGAAGATTAAATAACATGGAGAGAAAAACACCGAGAGTAGGCAAACAAAAGGAATGAAGGGGACATTTGTCAGTTCGCTGGCTTTTGCCTTTAAACCAACCACTCCGATTTGGAGAGGTGCAGTGAGCGCCCAGCAACCAATTAGGATCAACTGTTTTCCTCAAGGACAGAACAGTATTTTTTTAACCTTGTCTTCACAGCGATTCAATCTAGTGGTGGTCTGATGCTCTAACCGTTAAGCTACTTGCTGCCCCATATGAATACACACTATAGAAAATTGACAAAGGTTTTTTAATGATATGGAGAACCAAAGACTGAAACCAACAAACGAAAGAGAAAATGAGAGTGGTGTGTTGTTCTTGGGGTAGCACATAGCCTTAGCACCCAGAGTGGGACCAAGCACATTGTCTGTGGAGGTCCTAAACTGTTAACGTTTCAAGTTTTAGTGTAGCTTCTATGGTTGGTGTGTTGTCAAGGAGGGATGTCATACAGTTAGTTAATATTTGGACACTGACACAATTTTCATTATTTTGGCTCTGTTTGCCACCTCAATGGATTTGAAATGAAACAACAGAGATGCAACTGAAGTGCAGACTTTCAGCTTTAATTCAAGGGAACAAAGATATGGTATGAAACGTTTAGAAATTGCAACCATTTTCATACACGGTTCCCTTATATCAGCAGCTCACATGTAATTGGACAGATTAACACAATCATAAAGAAAATTTTCATTTTTAATACTTTGTTGAGAATCCTTTGCAGACAATCACAGCTTAAAGTCTAGAACTCATGGACTTCACCAAACGCTGGGTTTCTTGCTTTATGATGCTTTGCCGGGCCTTTACTGTAGCTGTCTGTAGTTGTTGTTTGTGGGTCGCTCTGCCTTAAGTTGTCTTCAGCAAGTGAAATGCATGTAAAATGAAGCGCCGTCCAATCAACTTTGCTTAATTTGGCTGAATCTGAGCAGACAATATACCCCTATACACTTCAGAATTCATTCAGCTGCTTTTGTCTTCTGTAACATCCTCAATAAACACTAGTGACCCAGTGCCATTGGAAGCCATGCATGGCCATGCCATTACACTGCCTCCACTGTGTTTTACTGATGATGTGGTATGCTTTTGATCATGAGCCGTTCCAAGCCTTCTCCATATTTTTTTCTTCCAATCATTCTGGTACAGGTTGATCTTAGTTTCATCTGTCCAAAGAATGCTGTTCCAGAACTGGGGTGGCTTTTTTAGATGTTTTATGGCAAATTCTAATCTGGCCTTTCTATTCTTATGGTTTATGAATTGTTTGTACCTTGTGGTGACTCTCTGTATTTGCTCTTGTGAAGTCTTCTCTTCATGGTAGATAATGATAATGGTGACAACAGTGGTGGATAATGATATGCCTACCTCCTGGAGAGTATTCTTCACTTGGCTAGATCTTGTGAAGGGGTTTTTCTTTACCATGGAAAGGATCCTGCAATCATCCACCACTGTTGTCTTCCATGGATATCCAGGCCTTTTTATGTTTCAGGGCTCACCAGTGCGTTCTTTTTGTTCTCAGAATGTACCAAACTTGATTTGGCCACTCCTAATGTTCCTGCTATCTCTCTCATCTATTTTCTCTCACCTAAGGATGGCCTGTTTCACTTGCATTGGGACCTCCTATGACCGCATGTTTTGGGTTCACAGCAACAGCTTCCAAATGCGAATGCCACATGTGGAATCAACTCCAGACATTTTACCTGCTTAATTGATGAAGAAATAATAGAGGAATCGCCCACAACTGTTCATGAAACAGCTTTTGAGTCAATTGTCCAATTACTTTTGGACCCTTGAAAAAGCGTGGGCTAATTATTTAAGAGCTGTAATTCCTAAATCATTCCTCCAATTTGGATGTGAATACCCTCAAATTAAAGCTGAGGGTAGTCATTATTTAACTGTATCCTTAATATATTTTGGTAAACAGCCAAAATCACAAAACGTGCGTCAGTGTCCAACTTTCCAGACCTAACTGTATGTGTTGCAAAGCAGAGAATCAGTGATTCATGCCTGGTGTGGGGCCAGCCAAACTGTCAGTGGAGGAAGATAAACTGTTTTTAGCAGCACATTGAAGTGGGTTTCATTGACAAGGTGAAAAATAAATATGTAGTTGTGCCATTGAGGGAGACACTTTACCTTAATTGCGCATGTTAAGTCGTACCGATGGTGTTTTAGCGTCTGTTAATATGTAAATGTATGTTTTGTATTCCTTGTTCTGCTCATTTCAGTCATTTCCATATTGTGTTGCACTGGGTATTGAATTGACAACGTTTCGATTTCACCTTTCCCATGCCAATAAAGACAGCATGTTCAAATTCTAATTATGCGATAGAGACGGAGAGAGAATCCGAGAGAGATGGAATGAGATGTGGAAACAGAGAGAGAGAGAGATTGAGAGTAGGGATGGAGGGAGATAGAGAGAGAAAATGCCTTGGGCATTTTAATTGCCTTCAAAGTAGGTTAACCAGAGGGAGGCATTAGCTGCATGTGGAGTGAATGGAAAACAGAACGGAGGACAGGTAGAGAGGAGATGAGAGGAGTAGAGAAGAAAGAAGTAGAGAGGAAAATACATGAGGGGAACAGGAAGAGTGGAAGAGAGGTAGAAGGGGAGGGAGGTTATGGAAAGAAGAGGAGTTTGAGAGAAAGAAAGTTGAGAGAAAAGGTTGAGAGTATTATGTATGTATGTGTGTGTGAGTGTGTGTGTGTGTGTGTGACAGGACAACAACATATGACAAAGCAGTAGGGGTCACATCTAACACATCTTTGACAGTTAGACGTCAGATGGCCGGTGTGCCTAGCAACAGCCAACGAGGCAGAGGCAACGTCACTTCACTGGCTCTTATGCAATGACCTAGTCTCACCAGCTGTCCGCATGTGTCCCAAATAACAACTTGTACCGCGCACTACTTTAGAAACAGGATCCATACAGAAGCCATCACTTAATTATCCTATTGTTTTAGGCATTGTCGTGCATTGCACCGATTTTGACTTAAAGAGGACTTCTCGTTCCACTTTAAAACATCTGACTTAAATTTACTCTAATGGAGCATGTATCAACACCTATAATAATTTAATTAATTATATCAGCATTGCAATTCACAATTCCTGTTGCCTCATTACTCTCACTGCTGTGGTGTAACAGGATCAAATTATGGCTTTGGTCAAAAGTAAATCACTACACAGTAAATACAATTTCATTTTTTACAATCCAAGTACAGCATGCAGTACATTTACAAATGCATATAGCAGCTATAGACCGGAGATGAGACTAGCGATGAGCTAACCAAGCGTCAAAGGGGTAGATGTTGCCCTCAGGCATATAGTACATCTACGTTTGAATCTCAGATCAGCCAGCACTGTGCCAATTCAAACGTCAGAAACCATGCAGAGAAAACAGAAATATGACTTAAAATCGGTATCTAAAGGGGAAATTCATTCTGCTCCTCTCTTGGTTGCAACCCATTTCGACACTAACTACGTATCAACAGTAGTTGTGCCACAGATATTTTACCAAAAGAACAAAAACAAATCTTAGCAGGTGGTCTTTGCCATTGAATAGGCGTGTGTGTGTGTCTGTGTGTGTGTGTGTGTGTGTGTGTGGGTGTGTGTGTGTGTGGGTGTGTGTGTGTGTGTGTGTGTGTGTGTGTGTGTGTGTGTGTGTGTGTGTGTGTGTGTGTGTGTGTGTGTGTGTGTGTGTGTGTGTGTGTGTGTGCTTACATGTGGTTATGCATGCTTGTCTGTATGCGTGTGTGCTTAAGTTTGTGTGTGTTTGTCAGGGATGTTCGTTTCCTTCGCCAGTTCAAAGGCTGACAGTGTGAAGAGGTTTGCCTTTCATGTGAATGATAGACAGTGAGCGGTTCCCTGTAGGCTTAAAATCAAGTTCAAGTGAAGGGGGTCATTTTGTCTCTTCCTCTCTATCTCTATCTTTTTCTCTATTTCTCCTTGATACTTCATACATGCTTTTATCTGTCTCCTCCCCACCTTCATGAGACTCTGTCGCCTTTTTCTCTCTTTATTCCTCCCTTTTTAATTATTTTTCCATGTTCAGCATCTATTTATAAATTGCATAATAAGAAAAAAAATATTGTTGAAACATAGCTGTGTTCACTGGGAAGTTCCACTGTCAATGTTTCAATGAATACACAATACACAGTTCACACGATCAGGAAACATTTCCATGTAATGGAAATGGCTTTAGCGCCATCTATTGTATCACTCGATTACTCTCAACAGTGCGGTTGAAGAGTCCTTAGTTTCAAAACCACGAGGTGACGCTAGTAGATCTATTGTATTTATGGCTACGAGTCTATTAAAAACTGTTTAACAGTCTTTTCATTGTCAATTGACGCTTGGCTAAATTTTGACCAAGGGAAAAAAAGTATTGTATTTTGATTGGGCGAAGTACATGCTATCTGGGACTTTAACCTAATCATAACCGGTGTTTCCATTATAATATAGTAATGTAACAGGCGTGAGAAATTGGGGATTGAGAAACCAGTAACTTATTGTTAAAGTTATCTCAAAGAAATTAAAAGAGTGCGCTAATCTGATTACTTCCTCTTTGTATATATCTAAAGTACTTGTTTTGTTACTCAGGTAGATCTGTATTTTTTTTTTTACAGAAGGCCATTGACCAATCACAAGATACGAGGGCAGCGCATTGTGCGTGCCTAATCCTGCCGGGTAGTCTCGCGCTCTAGTGTAGTCAATGGAACACAGGGCGATGTACAACGACGCTTGTAACTCGACATAATATCGGTACGTGACATTGAATTAATTATTTATCGCAATCATATTTCAATTACAGTATGAACAATCTACATTGTTGATACTTCCGTAGGTTAGGAAAGACATTGATTCCTTATGATGTGATACAATGTTGCCTGCAAGTGCGACAGAGTGAGTCAGGTCGGTCAGTTTAGCAACAGGTTGTTGCAGAGGGTCGTGACTTGCTTCTACAGTCACAAAGATTGAGTACTGATGGAACATTTGCCCCAAACCTGGTTGGAGATATCGAGAGCAACTTGTTCTATTGGGACTATGGGCGTACGTAGTCTACATTTCTTTTACATTTCAAACTTAAACAATGCTTGTGTGATTCTGTCAATATTAGCTGAGTATAGGCTGGCGTTAACATGCTATCGGGTTAAAGCAGCTAAACCTAGAATAATGTTCTAGTCAGTGGAATACACTGAACTTACAGTAGGCTACTGTGATAAACATACATTTGCGCTGGTATCAGTATCGATGGCTTACAGGCTACTGCAGACTATCAATGTTATGTGTCTAAAAATGTGAGGATGACCAAGGAGTAGCAACGATTGGACTGTTAGCAAAAGTGACTGGTAGTCAGGCTGATATACTTTGCGATTTAGTAGACTTCCCTGCCCAAGGCCTTTGTGCCAACACTGACAGAAAGTAGCCCGAAGCAAGGCAAACAGACAGACTCCCACACAGACGACTGCAGTAGTTCTGTATCAATATTACGTCCGCAGTGTGTTTACATAGTGAAGGGGGGTTGGGTGTGTGCGGTAACAGAGATGTGGGATGGGGGCTTCGGTGTGCTGCTGAATGCTGTCTCAACTACATGACAGACTTATTGCTTGAACGTGTGTGTGTGTGTGTGTGTGTGTGTGTGTGTGTGTGTGTGTGTGTGTGTGTGTGTGTGTGTGTGTGTGTGTGTGTTTAGAGGCAACCCACTAACCCCACATAAACACATGGTTGACTGTGCGTGTCTGGGCACTTGGCCCTGTGTGTGTGGGCTGGGTGCTGAGTCAGTGGTTTGGGTGTACCCCGGGGTAGAACAATCCAGGCCTGTATTCTGCTCCCTCCTGTCAGCTCAGTCCTATACACACTTTCACTCTCATCTCTTATCAGCACCTCACTAGCTGTCCGTTTTACCCATGGGCATTTGATGAAAAAATGACCCGCGTGCACCAAAAAAAACATGGTCTTTCTGATTTATTGAATCTTGGTGAGAGATGGGGATTCCTTGTTAGAAGAGCAGTGGATAGGATTTGAACCCACGCTGAAGATGTTGATATGCCCAGAGGTCTGCATCCCAGCTGCTGGACTGTCTTTGACCAGAAAAACGTATGAATTTCCTTAGTGTTTTGGTGTCAAATGAAAAACAATGTATATTGTCTTGAAAGTTGTGATGTGTAAAGAACTTGGTCTGTATACCCCAAAAAGTAATAGCCGGTGAAAGAACTATGCGATGGACATGAAATAGACAAGCTTGTAGAATATATCATCACATGTGAGTCGGAAACATACATTATTTTTTGACACTAGTCATTTGGAAGGTTTCTAAAAGGTCAGCAGAACACATAGTACCTTAAGTTGACCAAACTATAGGTTGAGTTGATTGTACACAGGAGTCAGGTCACACCCTTTTTTCCCAAATATGACAAATAGTTGACACATCGTATTCAAGATAGCAACAATTGCTTGAACATAATCCTAGAGAATCCAAACAACCAAAAAATAATGTGGTGAATGATGAAGCTTTTGAAACTAAATTGTAAAACATTATCACATCCTGTATTGTTATTGATGCTGCAGATACTGCTATGGTAAGAGAGATCATTTAAAAGTTTTGTTCAAAGTCGCCTTTATACACAAAGTTTCAAGGTGATTCCAAGCTAGGTGCTTGTTGTACATGAACTATACATCCACAAGGTTTTTTGTTATTAAAGAAATAATAATTCTCTCTGTCTCCTTTAAATGGTCCTGAACTCTGAAGACTTATTTCATATGTTTGGCATACATTTCAAAACAAATATTGACGTTTTAGTCTTGGCATGAAATGAACCATCACCTTTATCTTTCTTTTCACTGCTTCTTCCTTTTCTACTATATTAAAAAGATAGCAGACCCAAAAATGCCTCCAGTTGTTTATGCTGCAGTCCGATTAGTTCGCACAAAGGCAATCCAGCATTGCAGGAATTACTTAGATTAACTAACTTGTAAACCTTGATTACGTTAAGCTACTGTAATTCCTAAATAACTCACAATTATGTTCAGTATCAACATATAAGAAGTGCTACTTACCTACCAGCCACCAGGGGCAGTTATGAATGTATTAATAGTTCAATGATGTGGCTGGCTGCAAGGGTGTTGTTGGGGATAATGGGTGGTGTTTCTGCAATGATCAAAACTTAGATTAATCAGTGTGCAGTCAGTCGTTAGGCAGTTAGTGTATGAGTTAACGTGTGTGTATCTAAATGCAGGATAGTGTATGAGTTAACGTGTGTGCGGATCTAAATTCAGGATAGTGTACGAGTTAACGTGTGTGTATCTAAATGCAGGATAGTGTATGAGTTAACGTGTGTGCGGATCTAAATTCAGGATAGTGTACGAGTTAACGTGTGTGTATCTAAATACAGGATAGTGTATGAGTTAACGTGTGTGTATCTAAATGCAGGATAGTGTATGAGTTAACGTGTGTGTGTATCTAAATACAGGAGAGTGTACGAGTTAACGTGTGTATCTAAATAC
Organism: Esox niger; assembly: GCA_016801105.1. Taxonomy (NCBI): domain Eukaryota; kingdom Metazoa; phylum Chordata; class Actinopteri; order Esociformes; family Esocidae; genus Esox; species Esox niger. The sequence goes on from JACXGJ010004749.1 coordinate 33,896, forward strand.
AGGATAGTGTATGAGTTAACGTGTGCAGATCTCAATGTTGCACAACCTGGTCAGTGTTTCGACTGAGCTTGAGAAGACCCCAGGACTAATCCTGCTCGATCACCTTGATCTCTTCAGTCGAGTGTGTGTGAAATTGCTACGTCTGTGCCACTGGTTACTTCGATATTACACCTTTTTGTCATGTGGGAAAGCCATGCAAGTACACGCAAAATGTGTTGTGGTGGATGATGTGTTGTGCTGGATGATGTGTTGTGCTGGATGATGTGTTGTGCTGGATGATGTGTTGTGCTGGATGATGTGTTGTGCTGGATGATGTGTTGTGCTGGATGATGTGTTGTGCTGGATGATGAGTTGTGGTGGATGATGTGGAACCGGTGTGTTGGGATACTTGCTCTCAGGCCCTAATGAGCTGTCAACCACCATTAGAGAGATGGATTTGCTGTGTTTTTTGGGCTATCTAGTCGACTGATTGAGAGAGGGAATAAGATGAAAAGCAAGGGAGTGGATCCACAAAAGAAAGAGAGAAGGGATCTGCTGAAGTTTCTCTGTGAGAGAGTTCTGACTTAGATGTCTGAAGAGATATGTGAATGTATCCTCCCAGCTGCCCCATCCAGAAGATACTGAGTGAGAGAGCTAGAAGGACAAAGAGCAGTGTGGAACGATTCATGAATGTTTATCAGACAGTTACAGAGGCTTGGTGTGTTTCCTTAAGCTTTTCCTGTTACTCCCTTTTTTGTCTCTCCTCTTGTTCTTTCTATCACTGTCTGTTGTCTCTCTTTGTCTCTTCTTCACAGGCAGTATAGAAAAAGCCAATTTGATTGTTTTGAGCCCCCTCCTCCTTTCATGACCTTTTCTGACATTTTCAAGACTAAACTGTGACCTATACAGCACAGAGTTGATCGGTAACCTATTACACACACACACTAACTGTCCCCTTTCAGGGATTTGGGTCTTCTATTTCACACTGGAGTTAGATACAAATCCAGATTGGCTAAGATTGAAATTGTGATTGGAATTGTGAATGATGTGCTTATAAGAGCGTTAATAATTTTTTCAAATGATTATCCCGTACGCAACTATTACTGCTTAGACGGTTGTCGCCCTATTGTCCCAAGAACATTTGCCCAGATTAGCAAACATATTCAATTGCACATTTGTCTGGTAGAGGCTGCTTATCATAATGAACGATATCAGCAAAAGGCTGGCGGTAATGTGTCATTGTTGATCGATTCAGGCTAATTGTTCCAGCTCAGTCCCACATGCACACACCCACACACTGGCACTGTGCCCTGGTATAATATCTGAATACATCAGTCAACTTCTTGTGCCGTGATAAGGGGAAAAGTGTGCTTTTAAAGAACAGGAAATGTCACACTGTCGTTGCCGAAGATTGTCATTTGGGATTCTGAGGAAAACATCCTGTGCCACATCACCAGTGTTTTGGCCAGTAGCAGGCGGCTTAGATGACCGGAGCCCAAGTCCAACCGGGATAGAGATATTTCTGTTACAATGTTTGGTGTCACCGTCACAAACACTGTGAGAGTGACCCAATCGATGTATAACATTTCTATTTTCTAAAGCCCTTTTCACATCAGCAGTTGTCACAAAGTGCTTATACTGTACACAGCTTGAGTGAATGCACTCTGTATTTCATGCCGGCAGAAAGTTAAGAAGGGAACAGAGGCATGTCCTCGCAAGAACAGGAAACAACCACTTAGGTATTTCGACGACTGTGTCAATTCTGTTATTTCATATCCAGCGATATGGTCAGCTCAGGGACTGAGGCTGACAGATTGGGCTTACAGATGCTTGCTGAACAAGATGGAATCTGTCACACTGATGGCCCCTTCCAGTCCTGAATTGCACAAACCTCACCCTATGGGATGGAATAGACATGTATGGTCAACCGCTGCTGCAGTCGTTGTGTAATAATGGCTTTTGTTATTAGCATTTTGTCTCTGCTGGTTAGAACGTCATTACTCTCCAATAATATGACAGAGTTAAAAACATTAACTTAAAATCTAAATCCACATTCTGATTCACACTATCAATGAGAAACTGTCGCTGTTCGGAAAGACTAAACACATAGCGTTTTGGCCGTACCGCTAACTCAGAAGGGATATTGCTCACTGACGAGTGTGAAGTGTTTTAGGTTGCTTCCGTACAACAGCTCATTTTTTTTTCTGATTCTGCTCATACTTGTAGCAAGGCCTAACTTCCTACATCACCGCTCATTCCACTACAATACACACCGGATGACAACACGCGCCGGATGACAACACGCGCCGGATGACAACACGCGCCGGATGACAACACGCGCCGGATGACAACACGCGCCGAATGACAACACGCGCCGAATGACAACACGCGCCGAATGACAACACGCGCCGAATGAGACATGGTCTTTTAGAGGTCAGCAGCCACAGGATGAATCTGTCAGGAAAGTGCATCATGTAATCGGGAAGGTTGCGTGTGACAAGATTTTCACCTGATCACTCCATATGTCAATGCCATTCATAGTTGTTCATCCAGATAAAGCTATAATAGTCTAAACATGCTTAGTCAGGCCCACATGTTACCGCATGCCCCCTCATTTCCCGCATGTTACAAAATGGCTGCCCCCTCCTTTCATGGAGACTTTTGACCAGGGCCTGTGAAGTCCATGCCAAGTTTGGATTGAGTAATTCTGTTAAGTCCCACACCTAAATCAGGCCTGTGTTGAGTGTTTCTTGTTTCACACATGCATCGGTCTTCTGAACAGCTGGTCGAAGGCTGCCAAGTCTTAGTTTCTGTTTGTTGTTCCTCCAGGTTAACTCCCGGCTCTCTGTCTCCACTTCCGCTTCTTCAGGTGCATGGATGCAGGCAGATGTAAGGTGTGAGGACAGGAACTTGTGGAAATTAGAGGTGCAGACACAAACATTATGGCCACCGCCAGCAGATCAGGTTCGGGGAGAGCTGGTTGGGTGGCATTCGCTGACGAAGCCTTCAGGATGAGCACAGCGCATCAAGCAGGTACGTGTAACATTGGGAATTGATTTTCAATCCTATGCTGAAGAATTCACATCAGGAATTTTGTTGTTGTTGCAATGAGATCATTTCCTCACTGCATATCCTGAATCTGTTAGGGACAATTCAGTGCCCCTAAACCTCTTAAAGTTGTTGGAGGTGTTTAAGACATAATTATCTACCAGATCCACTTTTATTTTAAAATGTTACACCGCGAAAGTTCAACCTGTGATGTAATGCACTGATTTGGCCTGCTGTCTGATCTCTCATGTTTTGTTAATGTGGGCTTTGTGTTTGCCAATTGCTTTATCACACTAGTGGCGGGAAGATAGGGTTGTCCTTGTTCAGTAGAACCAATGGACTTGTCTCAACAATATTCCTATAGGACACAACACTGCAGATAACTAGGCTGACTAATGGATGATTCATTTTTTCCGGCTTTGTAAAGAGTACAGCTTGACGGGAGCCCTGTTCCCACCTTTGAAGGTAGGCTTTTCAAAATGCTGGTGGTAATAGTTTAGGCAAATTTTTGGAAACTCCCGAGCAGGCCTTTTTTTGGGATTGCGAAATATTCACTGTTTCCTGATAATTCCTCACTGCAAGAGGAACTGGAGAACCCATAGAGTTCTGGATATTGTGGTTTGCTTAAAACCAGGAAATTTGCCCTTTTCTACCTATGAAATGTAGCAAACACTTGTATTTCCATCATGTGAGGAATTGATGATGACACAAATGATATGTTAATACCACGTTAAGCGACAAAGCCTGTATAGGTAAATTCCCCTATAATTTGATCATTGTTTTGTTACAAAAATTACATAACATTTACATTTGTAATGTAATGGTTTACAAAGGCTTGTATTCTTTCTAGTCTGCACTTTCAAATGTCAGACAACATAATATCTGTGATTGTGTGGTTTGGAACAGTTGGGTGCGTTAGTGATGTTGTTCCTCACATATTCACCATCCAGCTCTGGATTCAGAGGGGATACGCTAGAGGACGATATAGTCATGTCAAAAAACAAGTATACCTCCTGAAAAGTTGTATTTTTTCACATATTTGGACACCTGGATAGCTGAGCTTAATTCCAACCATAGTGTTTGATAAAGGTAACACAAAGAAATCACACCAGAAGTTAGGAAGAAGTCTCAAGACATGTCTGACATTTGCCAACACCTGGGTAAAACTTCTGGAATACCAATCTCTGGCCAGATGATTGAAATGAGTTTTTTGGCTGCAACACTGCCTTTGAACAGAGGAAACTCAATGATCTAACACACACAAGCAAAGCTACAGCAGAATGGCTAAAAAATAAAGAAACAGGAGATTAATGGAATGGCCGAGTTAAAGATCAGATCTCAGTCCTACTGAAATGCTGAATTGGGGCTTGCATGTGAGAAAGCCCTTGATCAAGATACAGTTGAAGCAGTACTGTAAAGGAGGATGCAACATTTTTCTCAACCAATGTAATAGAATGAAAAACAGCTACATTAGGTTATTTCTGCCACAGAGGGCAACAACTGCTATTGAAATGTGTTTATTTTTGGATTTATGATTTTTTATTATTAACTGGTTGCAAGGATAATTGTTCAGTGTTATTGTTTACATTAGGTTACCTGTATCTGTCAATAAATTTGAATTAGAGATTTCATATCCATTTGAAAAGGCTTTCATATGGTGTATTTATTTACCCGCTGGTGTATACAGGAGTTAGGGCAGAGATGTTTTCATGTTGAATACATTTCTGTGGATCAATCTTGTGTTTTTGTGTCTATGACAACCTTAGATGTGAATAGCAGCTTGCAGAGGGCTAGCCCCGCCCCTAGTGAGAGCTCCTCCAGTGTGGAGCCTTTAGCCCCTCCCCTCCAGCAGAGCGCCTGGGTCCTTTTTGAGGAGAAGCCCTGGCCTGCACCCAATTGTCAGTCGCAGGTAAAAGGTAATGACACTTCCACCCCCTAGAATACTGCACACTATTTTTTACAGAAATAGCATTTATTCACAGTGCACAGGTTTCGGTCCGAGGCATGATGTTGATTTGGTCACCTCCTCTTCCTCTTATATCTCCTTCTTCTCTTCCTCTCCTCTGCCGTCCCTCTTTCCTCTCCTTCTAAGTTTTTTCCTGCATGGCTTTCGTGTCCTCCATCATGATGCATCATTTCCAGAGTTTGTCCTGGTCACCTTGACATGGACGATGCCATTCACCATGTCTTCAACACAGTTTTTCTCCTCTTCCTCCTCTATCTATCCACCTCACCTCTGTCTTTACTGCTGCCTTGTTTTTCTCCTCTTCTTCCTCCTCGACTCTCTCTATCCACCTGACCTCTGTCGTCTCGTGTGGCTACCACAGAGATTCAGAAACAGGTGTCGGTCAAGGTTTTTGCAGTGTGACACAGGAAGCTGGGTTATGCCACCCTGCTGCACGACAGTCACCCGTTAGCTAGTCTCTCTCTCTGCGGGTCTCTGGAGTGGTGCAGTAGCACACAGAACCGTCAGAACCTCCATGAAAAGACATTTTCCAAATATCTATTTCTAGATTTGTCTGATGTGCCTTTGGAGGCCCCCGATGACAACTTTGATCGAGACTGGATAGTCCAATTTGGCAGGGGAACACTTGATGTGTGCCGTTACTAGATAGTTCCGCTTGTCCTACTCACTCCGGTGAAATGACAGTGATGCAGCTCCTGCGCAGGTCCCCGTTAGCTCCCAACCCTGCTCTCCGTCTGTCCACTGATGGATGCTACAGGAATGGTTGGTTGACAAGGGACACAAACATCATTGTGGAATGTACATGCTTTGAAATCTTCTGACATTGTGTTGGATGGATTCTAAGGCTGACATTGGCTCAGGAAGCCTATATTAAGAGGAACAAATTGTTCCTTTGTAAAGAACCAAAAAGAAACAAAATAAACAAAATAAACGATGTAAATTATGCATTTTCTCCGCCGTGTTGTTAAAGTAAATATACCTGATGTGTATCTATATTGTTAAGATATACTGGTAGGTAGCTTAGATTATTAGTGTATAAAAAATAATAGTATGGGATTGGTAGAAACAGAGAAACACATTGAGTTGCCATTAATGTAGGTGTTATTTACACTACAGCCAGCGATTTAATCGCAGCTGGAGACTCGTTGTGAGCATTGTTTGTGTTGCATGAAGAACAAAAAATAGCATGAGAGTATGTGTTCATGTGTTAACTCTGTCTCTGTGTCGCCACTTACGTCTGTCAGGGACGACCAGGCACAGTATGTGTTCCACCGCCAGTTTCTGGTGTGCCGTCCCACCCTCGGAGAGCAGCTGGACCCAATCAGAACCAGGCTCCATCTGGACCACCCAATCAGAGCAAAGCTCTGTGAGCATCGGGGCGTCGTCCTGTGATCTGCCTTCCCTAAACGCGGAGGATAAGCCCATTGAGACATCATCACGACCTCAGTCACCCAGTGAGTTTGAACCCAGAAAAGTTTCAAATTGTTTTCCTAAACCAAAAACCTAACCATCGACCCAACTTTCAACCTAACCCTCAATCAAAAAAATTATCTGTCCCAACAACATCATGTATTCTGTGTTTATTTATCGTTGTGGGGATTTGTAGTCTGTAGAAGTATAATAAAACAAGTATATGTACTCTGCCCAAAACATTGTTTCTGTGGTTGGTTGTGGGTAGTCGGCTCAGAGAAATGTTCAGTGGATACTTCCCATTCTCAGCCACTCAGGTGTGCTACGCAGCACTTCACCACAGAAAAGGACTGTGCTCCCTATCTAATGATTAGAACACACGCGCACACGCCCTTACAGGACCAGTCCCATCTCTAGTCTCTCGCACTCTCTTTGCTTGCTTACTTTCAGGCACTCCCTTCAATAAACAGAGTGGAGGAATGGAAAAAGACGTAATGAGAGGGGGAAGGATTTTAGGGGTGTTTCGAGTCCCTGAGGATGGGGTGGATTCAGGACAGGGTTTGGTCGAGGATGACTCTTCTATTCCTGTCCGTTCGATTCAGAGAGAGCTGGCTAGAAAAGGCATGCATGGGAACCGACAGGAAACCCATTTGAGGAATTGTTTTCTGTGTTTAGGGATGTTGTTTCACTGTGTAATTTATCAACAGATTGGACAGGCATTAAGTGGAACTCTTAGACCGCCGCACAAATTTCCAGCCAGTCTGGGATTAGAGTGGGCAGGAGCTTGGCAAGTTTGATATTGTTCTTGATGACATCAATGTCCTCAGAGCTTCTGACAATAAGCACAGACAGACAGACAGACAGACAGACAGACAGACAGACAGACAGATGTTGTTTCTCTTAATAATATAGCTCTAGATGCTCCAGAGTTGATATCTCTGGTCCTGTAATTGTGATGTTCCTGTAAAATCGAGGAGGAACTGTTTTGTTTTTATACAAGCCGTGATTACTTTAGTTGATTTTTAGATGCCATTGATTCATTTTAAGAATGGCTGTTCAAAGAGTTGTGTCAGGGATTACGGTTTCTCTTGGACCATAGTCGTTTTTTTTAGGGTAATGAACCAGCTAACATCACATTTAAAGAAAAGGGATTAAATCTCTCGATTTCATCTATTTTCTTTATCTCTAGCCATTCTTTTCTTCAATGGTTAAGCAGATAACAGGATAAGGGAGTGTCTGTCTGAATGTCTTGTGTATTCATGGAGTACATGCACACATACACATGTTGTTAGTTTTTACTTAAACCATTTTCTTGTAAGAACCACTCACCAAAGACAAAACATAACTTCAACAAAAGTCAATGTTTTATTGTTTAAGGGGAGAATGACACAATAAAAATGATTCAAGGAAGTTTCAATTCCTCAAGTTGAATGTGGAACCGACTTAATTGAATTCAATGAGGAGTTCAAACAACAAAATAAATGTTAGTTGGAGATTCATTCTCTGTGATGACATACAGACATACTGCAAATACACATTCAGGGAAGTGAGAGTTCAAGTGAGATACGGAGCTGACGTTTACAGAGAAATGTGCGACCAACAAAAAACATTCATCGGCAGTCCTGTGGGTAAAAACAGCGTTCAAGGAGAGATCCATAAGAATGGCTCCAGTCATGCAGGCCAATATGCAAGCCGCACATAACAATGCATTCTAATAGTTCTGTGCAGAATGTAAAAGGCTGCGTAAAATTGACCGTAGACCATTGTTCAGCAACTGCATGATGCTGTCATGTTACAACTGACCAACACCAGGCCCAGAAGAAGCCCGTCTGTTTGGAAACAAAGGGGTCTAACCCTGTACTGATTCAGTGTTTCTAATATACTGGACTCTGAGTTTATATGCTCTTTGAAAACCTTTTTTGGTTCATGGTAGAACCCTTTTCTTTCCACGGAGAACTGTTATATGGGATGGCCACTGGAACAAAAATACTGAGTGTAAACTACTAGACGCTAGAAACATGCATTGTCAACAGGAGGGAAATGTCTTCTTCCTTTTGTGTGTGCTTGGAACAGAACTTGGGTCGTTCTGGGAGGAGGTTCAGAAGTGAACCTTGTGTTTATGCTGGGAACGGGACACTGGGGGAGGTGTGTGGTGATAAAATGGTTTCTGCTGTAGTAATCAGCTGACATAACATTGCTTTAAAGGTGACCTCAGTGACCCCCGGGCCTGGTCACTTGTTTTGGCTTACCACTTGTGTCTGTCACTCACACACCCATTGGGCGGCTGAGTTGTGGAACGTTTAGGTATAAATATATAGAGCACAACAGACATGTCTGTGTTTACTTGTGAGGTTAAGGAGACCTCATGTCAGTTGGCCTACATTACCGGGTTCTGCATGGGTGTGGTTCGGTTTAACTGATCTAATTTAAACCAGAAGTCCTCTCAAGGATAGTAAAACACCAAAAATCTATCCTACTTAAGATCTTTTGTCAAACCCCATGAGGACAATGTCAATTTCCAACATATTGGTTTAGGGTCATGCTTACAAATAGCTAGTGTTACTGATAGTCCTGCTCGTGACTTGTAGGGAGGTAAAAGATTACAAACTAATTTCCTAATAGCCCAGAGGCCCGGTCCACTTCTGGCTGGGTTTATGGTCCGTGGAGAAACAGAAAAACGCCCCTACGCCAAGTGTTCCTGACTCAGCCCCTGATGTCCTATCCATATTCACCTCCCCTGGCCCTGACCCAGCTCCCTCTTCTCCTATCCATATTCACCTCCCCTGGCCCTGACCCAGCTCCCTCTTCTCCTATCCATATTTACCTCCCCTGGTCCTGACCCAGCTCCCTCTTCTCCTATCCATATTCACCTCCCCTGGCCCTGACCCAGCTCCCTCTTCTCCTATCCATATTCACCTCCCCTGGTCCTGACCCAGCTCCCTCTTCTCCTATCCATATTCACCTCCCCTGGCCCTGACCCAGCTCCCTCTTCTCCTATCCATATTCACCTCCCCTGG
>JACXGJ010004750.1:0-43291 GCA_016801105.1 Esox niger
TGGTTGTACACTATAACCCTTACCAGGGTTAAAGTGCCACTGGCAACAATCGCTCCAGATTAATATGCTGTGTAATTAATGATTTTACCTTTACAGGTTTTAATACAGGGTCTTGGTAATTGCTGATGAATATACTCCATACTGGATTAACCTCTCTAAGTATCAGTAGAGTCTAGGCACTTCCTGATGAATATACTCCGTAGCGGATTAACCTCTCTAAGTATCAGTAGAGTCTAGGCACTTCCTGATGAATATACTCCGTAGCGGATTAACCTCTCTAAGTATCAGTAGAGTCTAGGCACTTCCTAATGTATATACTCCGTACCGGATTAGCCTCTCTAAGTATCAGTAGAGTCTAGGCACTTCCTGATGAATATACTCCGTAGCGGATTAACCTCTCTAAGTATCAGAAGAGTCTTGGCACTTCCTGATGAATATACTCCGTACCGGATTAGCCTCTCTAAGTATCAGTAGAGTCTAGGCACTTCCTGATGAATATACTCCGTAGCGGATTAACCTCTCTAAGTATCAGTACAGCATGTAATGAGGTGCATCAGAATGTGATCCATGTGATTAAGTTGTGAGTCTACTGCTTAGCGGTACAGCTTACACCTACACACACTGCTTGTTTTGACACTCTTACAGGGCAGATGGCTCAGATGTTGTTTTGCGTGTCTTTTAATACGCTTCATTCCACAGCAGTGTAATTATAGTGTGTGTGCGTGTGAATGTGTGTGTGTGTGTGTGTGTGTGTGAATGTGTGTGTGTGTGTGTGTGGAGTTTACTCCCCTTCATGTCGAGTTCACTGCAGATTACCTGCCAGGACTTGTCACGAGACCTTGCCTGAGGTGCCATAGTCATGTTTTCATGCCAGTGTGTGACCCATGTTATTTTAACATTATTTAGTCAAAGACAGGGAAGTGGAGGAGGAATGAAGTCATGTGATGTGTGTGTGTGGTGGGGGGGGTATTCCCCCTGACAAAATATGAATGAAAGGGTAGGTGCATTCATTTAATGCTCGCTTATTATTTTAAATAACTTATTTAATACCTTATTCCTGTCTGGTGTTTAAGGGCTTTCTTGGGATGGGATTGCTTGGGATGGTTATGTACTGAGACCCTCCTTGGGCCTCATGGGCACAACCATGGGAAGTAGGGACGCTAGAGGTACTGCAGCAATGCCCCTATCGCTGACTCAGCACCCCCGACCAAACATTCCTATCTGCTTAAAGGTAGGGAGAACTCTTTAGTTAAACTGGGTTACCTTCATCAAATAATGTGGTTGGAATTAAGCTTCGATATTAGTTAATTTATGTAAATAAGAGAACTTTCCAGGCGATGTACTTATGTCTTCACGTGACTTACGTTAAGAGTTACCAAAAAACAAAAGTATCCCTCCTGGAAAAATGTTAAGCACTCAAGTCAGACTGTATTGTCTTATTGGTAACCTGGTCTTCAAAAGGCAAGATGACACGTTGTTTCTCCCCATTGAGAATGACTCACACCGAGAATAAACACATGCTTCAGTGGTAGTGCTGTTTCAACTGTCCTCTCTGGAGGCTTTTTTTTCTATATAACCCCATTTATTTCTTAAGTACCACACACTCAATTATGCAAGCATCCAAAAACTCAATCATATCATTTCTTGCGACTTCTTTTATCAACTGTTCGGGTCATTTTTATTTCACCTTTTCGTCGAGATAAAATCGACTTCCTGAGAAATACCTGTCCAGTAGATATATTTGAACATCGACATTCCTCGAGGTGGCAGGTGAACAAGAAAACGTTCCGACGCGTGTCTGCATTCTTCAGTTCTCATTAACACAGGGGATAAGGGAGGCGCTTGCTTTCGCCCAAACACAGACTAGTCTCCCTGGCGACGTCAGCGTTGTTCCACGACACGGTCTTCTTGTCTGGCAGGTTGGCACGCCCAGCCCTCGCAGTGGCGTGACCAGACTGTTAAGGCGACTGCCTATTGGCCAGCCAGGGTCACCTCAGTAACTGTACCAGGCTGATGTTGCGCCCCGGGTAGGGCAGGACCACTCCTATTCTTGCCATGCCTAGATATGACAGGACACATCAGCCTAGTCTTTTTGAAGTCTTTGTTCGAAGCTATGCGTAAATACCTGAACCCACATTGCCAAGTTGTGTTAGAGGCATGTTTCTTCTATTTAGCCAGTTTCTATAAGAATGTTCAAGAGCTCTCTCAAGGGGAGTGGCCTAATAGGGCTAACGAGGGACGCTGTCATCTGAATTAATACACGTGGAACAAAAGGCGGCCGGGGGGGGGGGGTGGGTTGGGAAACGTGTAGTAGGGTTAGGGGTTTCCAAGTCTAGAGGGGAGCTGACCGGTCCTTAGTATCCCAGTGTGAGAGTGCATTACAGGGCCTTGTTCCGCTAAGCTCTGCCCTCAGAGAGGCATGAGCCGGCAACTGCTGTCGGCGTGTGTGATGTTGACATTTCCTAAATGCCAGTGTGGTATCGATTAAGCGTCGGATGTGCGTGGAGGATGTGGTGACTGCAGATGTTCATCTGACAGTTGTGTTCAGGCTTCTGTGCCATTTGCAGCGCTCCGGCTGACATGCAAAAGGAGCAGTGCCGTCCTGTTACTGGCGCTGTTCTGAGATCTGTTTGGTGCAAACAGTAATTGGAGCATCATCAGACGGCTCGTACATTTAACAGTGGGTTAAACATGCTAGGGCAGGCAGGGGAAACTGCCGGCCCGCGGGTTGCATGCAGCCCCACCCCCTCTTTTTGTGGCCCTCAGATGAATTTAGAAAACAGTAAAAGGATATATACACACACACACACACACACACACACACACACAATTTTTTGCATGTTTACACATAACAGTAATTTCAGTGTCTGTGAAAGCTGTTGTCTTTCTAAGTGTGGCTGAGAGTATGCAGATGTTTGAGCTATAAAATACTTGATGATACCTATTACAAAAGTCTCTGTACAAGCCAAAATATCAAAGTAGTGAAAACTGCCAAAAATCATAATGTTCAAAGGGGTTCACGTGTTTAATAACACAGCAGCGAACCTGCAGAATCCCAAGAGAGATGACCAGAGCTGGAAAACGGCACGCTGTTCAATGTTTAAATATTGCCCAGATATATGTGGACTAGCATCAGACCTAGTTCACTTTGAATGTATTTGTTAATAAGTTAATCTGTGGCCCCTGATGCCAGTATAGAAATTCTGTGGCCCCCACCACCATCCAAGTTGCCCAACCCTGTGCTAGGTTTATTGATAGTTGTTGTTTATTGGGGCCATTATATAATTGATTGCTTGTAATAACGTTTCATGAGATAAACAATGCACCTTTGGATGCTGGTATTTGGTATTGTGTCAGGAATTACATGTTTTGTGTGTCTTATTTCATTTTATGAAGAAATGTGTCATTCTGGCCAAGGGTTTGTTTTGCTTGGAGCTTAGTGTTTACCGTTTTGAAAATGTGAATTCTGCAATGACAGAAGTGCACAAGCAATAATGGAAAACAAAAATAATTATGAAATAACATTTAATGATTTGTTTCTGTTGAGGTTGGGTCTGGCTAGCTTTAGAAGCCTGGTGACACAACTGAGCTGTCTGACAAAATCGTTTTAATACTTAAATCAACTATTCTCATTTCATAATGAAAATAATTACTAAAATGTTCGCTCAGCAATGACTACTGTCAGTAGAACAAGTTTTTCACAAGTGAAAAAGAGATGATTACAGAGTAAAAAACGTTTCACCACGTGTGTGTCTGCATGTGAGTGTGCATTTCCTTGTCTCCACTTTTCCACTGAGATCATCAATCTGGCTTGTGACATTCGACGGACAGATTTTCAGAACCTACCAAAGCAACCGCCTTTGCAATCCGGAGTCACCGCCTTGTCATGTGATGGCTGTTTTTTATTTCATGTCATTTGACAATCCTGTCCATCACAGCCGATCTTCGTCTCCTGTCACTGGCTAGTGCCAGATGACTCACTGATTATCTGGAGACGTGTTCCTGATGCAGGGATAATTTTGCCTCCCCATTCCACGTGTGCGTACTCGTGCGTGTTTCTGAGCATGTCTGCGTGTGTATAAGCTGTGTTGGATAACTGCCAGTGTGGCAACGGAATTGCTGTGACAACAGAACTGCAACCAGAGACTCTGTGGTCTGTCAGGACAAAACACTCACCCAAGATCACCTTTGTCCTTGTATGAACTACACACACACACACACACACACACACAGTTACAACATGTCCCAGACTGTGCCCTTCCCTGCACACTTGAGCATTCATACCACTGACCGAGAGGACAGGCTGGAAATACTCTAGTCATTCTGGGAGTTGTGCCCACGCGCACACGCACGCACGCACGCACACACGTATTTTACACGTTAATGTAGAACATCACTACACACTTATGGTTCCATGCATTGCGTTCCACTTTGGAAATCATTTTTGTGGCAGTGGTGGACGCTGGCAAATCTACTCGTGAATGAAGATTCAACGTGTTTCCTGGTCAAGTTCCTTCCCACGTCTATTTCAGGGTGGAAATGATTCAGGACGTTTTCCCTTCATTGAAATGTGTGATGAAATCCAATCTCTTCCAAATGCCAGCAAAGGTCATTTGCATGTTTCGTTTTTTTTAAGTGTCTGTATGTGTGTATACAGGAATAACTACGAAATATGTATTCCTATAAACCAAACATTGCCCCAAATATGACATGATGTGTGTGGTTATTTTTCCAGGGCCCATTAAGAGAAAAGTCCTTCTAAGCTTAGGTGTTAGGTTTTAGCAAAAGGTTTGATTAAAATAAAATTGGAGTTTGATAAAATCTAGGTTAGCAGTTAAGGGTTTTGTGATAAGGTTTAGGTTAGGGTCAATATTAGGGTTAAGAGTTAGGATGTTCACACGCAGAACGTTAAATGTGTGTTTGTGTGAGTGGAGACACGTAGGTGAGTTGACGATGACCAGGTTCTCTGGGTGTGTACAGGACTGTTGTGACTCAGACACTGGTGTAATAATACTCACGGCAGCTAATTCGGGATCAGCTGAGTTACATGTGATTGGCCATTCCCAAACGTATTCAAAATGATCCTAACCTTGTTTCTAAGGGCAACAGCATGACTGAGTAAACAGACATTGGTCAGATCCAAATACCTGTTTGGAAAATAACATTTGGAATCAAATGTTTTACCGTAAATACATTATTAGAAAATGTACCGTGTTTTGATAGCCAATACTATCATACACATTTTGATATTTGGTCAAATTCACTGCACACTACTCTATTTACAAGGACAGGAATGACTCATAACCAGGTAAGGTAATGTTTTGTTTCAACTTGACGGACAATGTCTAATGTGACAGTAATGAGACAACTTAATATTTATTGCTTAATGTTTTAGATTTTACTCAACAATAATTTATAAATATTGTATGGAAATATGAATGTCACATTCCCATCTCGTCTTAGTAAGTAGTCAAGATTTCCTTTAAGCTCACTTACAGTGAAACAGGTAGAAACTGACAGAACCCCAACATTTCAAAGGGCTCTAAAACCAATCTCCGCTGCCTGTATCTCCATGGTAGTTAATAAAATAAGGTAACACTTTTATCAGGGAGACACACCCCCTTTCCAATAATTATGGTGTCTCTAGAGTTGCTTATCTAATAGAGCAAATCAAATATCCAGGAAGACTCCAGCGTCTGGCCTATGCGATCCCTTTTACCTGGAGTCAATGAGTCACCGTCTCTGGTTTTACAACCGAAAGCGACACAGGGAGACAGTGGTATGTGAGGGTGCAGTCATATAATCAATGTCATAATAAATGTTTGCAGTGTCAACCTAAGCGCGGTGGTAAGTCCCGTTCTGCCCGACGGCTCCTACACATTGACACGCTAAGTGTCGTGCCAGCCCTGCCCTGCTCGATGCCGGGTGACTAAGAGAGAAGGCACACATGGCTCAGGACACCCGCATGCACAGATCCACAAACGCACAAACACACTGTAGGAATGTCTAACCGTGTGGTGACAAAAACAGGGATTGTCAAAGATCTATTTTTCCCACCACGAACCCTGAAATATAAAACCTCAACGTTGCCACTAATCCCTATCCCTAATTCCAACCCTCACCCCAAAATGTAATTTTTACCCGACATTTTTGAGGGGGCCGACGAAGTGTCAATGGTGGGCTCAGATGAAATGCGCGCGCGTGCATACACACACACTCCCTCACTCACACACACACTTAGGCACACACACGCACACCAACTTAAATCAAACTTTGCCACGAGAATAAAATTAAAGTGTTCAGCTCAATTTAAGGTATTGTTTTTACACATTATCAAAAAGATATCTGCATATATGTACTTAGGTCAATTATTACGGAAGTCAAGCATAATCACGGTTTGGGTTTTGCGAGTACAATTGGTCTTCAACTGACAGAATGCTACATTTCCGATATACTACTCCCACCTTGTGGACAGTTTGGATGTTGGAACGTCCTGGCATCAGTCATGTGGATTTCCTCAGGCGCAAATTTAATGACTATTTTGTGTTTTGCTAGACATTAGGTAGGATATGATGAGCAGCCCAACATTTACAGTTAACTCACGCACGCAGTTAATCACACACATAAACACTTATACACAAACACAGCACAATGCAACAGTAAAGAAACACCCCACTGTCTCAAAATACTATCACAGCATGCAGCCACACGCCTACCGCCGAATGACCTTGTCCAAACATCATCCCTAATTTCCCTATATCACGATGGCAGGAATAATTGTGAAAGGGAATAGAAATTAACTACCCTGGAAATCGACCTGACGCAAGACATTCGAGTTAAAATGAAAGTAATTAACAAGGTTTTCAACGCATCCCTCTTTATCTCAGCCCCTGCGACTGTTGCTAGGAGCCTAGGATAGACCCAACATCCAATCATCTGCGCAGCCCTCCGCTCTTTTCTAGTTTGAAGGCTAGAATTACATGACATCATTTGAAGCGCGACCCCGTCCCACCTACGAGAAAAACAAACAAACGTGAAATCCTCAAATCCTTTTCATCTTCCCACAAGCTGGAAAGAAAACACCCGGGGCTGCGTTTTGCATTGGAATGATTTCCCTCCGTATCCACATCGCGCAGCCTGTGCCATTTCTGGATTGGTCGCGGCGGTATCCCGGATAGTATCGGATTCTGGGCGGTGCGGTCTTTACGCACGGGGAATGGCGGAGGGGCTGGCTGCTGGGCTATGGATTCAGTGTGGGAGTGAGAGAGATGGGGGCTTAGCACAATAACATACATCCAACTCCTCACAGTGCTCTCGTCTGTCGTCATAAATTGCTTCTGTCCCTGACCATGGATCCAGAGAAGACGTTGACGTTCTGCCTGGGACTCAAAGCAGAGGCGGTATGTTGACTTAGATTACAGATATTGTGGGATCAACATCTTTGCTTGGTATGCTTGCAGTGAGTTACCGTGGTATGTCAACAACTGGGCAATATCACATTCTGCTGCAGGGGTAGTGTTGTGCATGTCAACGTGGTGTTTAGCCCACTAAATTGTGTTACTAGGTGGCGGTTTGTTAACATAGAGCGTAGCTTCAACGGAAGATCCGTCAGGTGGATGGGATTCATTGTTGCAAATTATTATATCGATACTGCCACAAATCATACTGCAACAAATCTAGGCTACAGATCGAGTAGCCTCAGGCAAGGGAATTGGTCGTCTGATGGACTGTCAGATGTTCAAGGTTTTTCCAAGTATGTCTGGTATGCGTACATAGAAAGTCGTAGTTATACTAAACACCCTTGTAAGATGTTTCTTAATTTTACAGAAAGTTGATTTCCCTCCTCACTCCTCGTCTGGTAATTGAATAGCTGAAATGCACCAAGAAATGACCCTGATGTTACACAGCCCATAATTAAAAGTGCTTTTAACGGTCAGACCCGGGGTTGTAAAAGCAATTTATTACCTCTCTGCCAATAGAGCAATACTATAGCGCTGATTCAGTGAGCTGAAGGTCTTCTGCATGTATCTGCATGGTTTAACACTCACAAACTATACAATGGAGTGTAGAAAGTCAACTACAAGACATGAATTTACTATTCAGAATATGACCAGTAAGTATCATCAACGTGTCGGTGGTTATGGTTCTATTATCTTCACTGAAATGTATTTCTCCTGTTTGCTACTGGCACACAAAACACATTCAGATAATGTGGATGTTCACTGTGAACAAATGCATTGCTGGACACCAAACTCATTGTTTTCTCACGTAGCCCACAAAGACACTGACACCCACACACAGCTATTAAACTGGGGCACTGAAGTTGATTGTCCTTAAAATCTTTCATTTCCTTATCCTAATCCAAAGCTTTGTTCTGAAGGTTATATGAAAAGGACAAGCTTTTTGGGCAAAACACAATCATCCTCGCCAAAGTCTGAGTTTTAGGTCTCGGTTTTCTACACACTGTGGTAAATTAAAGTGCGGTCACTGACATCTAATAAATTGTATTTTTTGGATCCTCCTTGGGTTTTGCATCGAGTCTCCCCTCTTTTTCTTTCTAGCGTCTTGCCATCGGCCTTCCGACGTGGTTTGGTGCTGGGATGGAGTGAGTGTGTCTAGTTAGCTCAAAGTCTCTTGTGGGTTTTGAGATTGAGTCTCTGCAGGATCTTAGACTAACCACTTCAGATACTTTACGTATGGCCAAACCACAGGCAGTCATGTTTACGGTGGAGGCCTGTCAATGGGACGAAATGATGTTTCGGCTGCCTGAAATCCTCACCTACGCCACTGAAAAACACCCTCGTTTTGGTGACCAATCACTCCTAGTCCGACAGCTTCCCTCTACAGCGACCAGTTGACCCTGGTCAGAGCATCTCCCCTACCCTCCGCGGTAAAGGCTTGACACTGTCAAAACCGTAGACCTCACCAGAACACATCCGAAGCCACCCGCACACATTGTCTTCCACGTTAGCTGCGTTTGTTTTGTTTGCCTTGGAAAATTGGAAGCTTGAGATTACGTTTATTCCAATCCTAACCCTGACCCTAACCTAAAATCCGATACACAGCAACGGAGTTGGCGTTGGGATGGTTCTGTAGAACCGCTGTACCTACAGTATAGCACCTAATGTTACCCATGTAACCAATGGATATGGTATCATCCATTGTTATCATCTGGTGTCCTTGACACTAGATGCTAACCGTATTATAGATACTACAGATAATAGATCTTGACTCATCCAGCCAAGCGGACATCTGACGTCAGTGGTCCTGGCGTTGATGGATTGGGGTTTCAAGTCCAGCGCTGCCCGTGTAATGTTTATCCTATTCCAGTCCAGTGTGTGTGTGTGTCTGTGTGTGTATATATGTGTGTGTGTGTGTGCGTGTATGTGTTGCTCTGCAGTGGCTTGATCGATAGCTGGCACAGACGCCAGGTGCTTCCTCCAGTACTCAAGAGCTCCTACCGCAGCTGGCCTTAGTGTCAGCGAACGTCACCAGCTGGGTTGAGTGGAAATGGCCCCACCACCACCACAGGGACCTTGTAACCCCGACGTGGGGTTACAGGCTGCGATACCGTGAGGCGTAGCTACGGGGGGGGGGGGGGACGCGCGTGCGGCCTAGTTTACGATCCCAGGTCTGAGCGAGACGGAGGCATTTCCTGACAGATGTAACGTTCACATGTTTGTCAGAGAACACATTTACTATCAGGGCTGCCTTATGCAATGTGATTAAGGGTGTTTCATTATGGAATGACTTGAAACACCGTGCCGGCTGAGGTTATAAGCCCTGTACTAAATCTGCGGGCCAGTTAAAATAGACCCTTAACTGTTTTATAAAGGAATGAGAGGACGAGTGTTCGGTGTGTATGCTTCAAAGTACAAGTTGTGGGTAAATCTGTTTAAATACATCACTTTTTGAGTGAAACCTGCTGTCAGTATTTGCCCATCGGAGAATCACCCAGAATTTGTTGGACCTGAACGCCAAATTGCAGCTTGCCGAAGAGATCATCACCATCCACCGACCGAAGGCTGACTGCACATTTGCATATTCCGGTCACGGGCTGGCAGATCGAACCGAGCCGTGTGTCAAATAAAAGAGGAATAATGGAATGAAAAGGCCTGTGTCCGTGCATGAGTGCAGTCATTTTCTGGGGCTGTGACTGGGCCTGGTGCTCTCCGGGCCAGCTCTGAAGTCACCTTTCACCCCCATGTAGCTGTGCTCCTGGTTTCAAGACATGTACAATCAGTGTGGGGTGTTGTGTTTGAAGTGGACATGCCAAGCACAGTGGAGATGTTGTATCGGGGAGCGGGAGGGGGGGGGGGGTTAGTAAGCGTGAAGTGGGCACACGCGCTGCCATCTATTGCAGATGGTCTTTATCTGTGACGGCGGGACGTTAACAATAGCTCAAAACACACAGAATGGAATTTTCATTCCAAACATAATTGGTCAACAGTTTAATTGCATTCTGTAAAACTGTAAGAATATGTCATTAATATCTTCAGAACCATTTGGTTGACCTTGATTTTGCGTAGCTGTCTGGTTTGCTGCTGGACTGAACATGTTTTTGTTTGAGGAAGAGAACAGATTTACCTTACTTTTGTGTCCCAAACTGTATGCACAAGGTTAAAAGTAAAAATGGTAACAGAGTTTTCATGACCTCTAACATAGACATGTTTGGATGCGAAGAGTCAGATTATTCTCCTGAAAATAATAAGTGGAAATAAACCTAGATGAACACTGAACGCATTAATAGTATGTTGAAAATGTCCCAAAAGGTTCAGATAATGTTGTGTTTCCATCCTTTCCATTCACGATCAAAAAACAATTAAGTCTTTGTAGGCCTGTCTAAATACAAAAAATATTTTAGTTTCTCCAGAGCATTTGTGGTTGCTTCTGTGCGCCCTACTTAACACGGCCCTGGCTGGCTGAAAAAAGAAACAAGTCTGGCCAATTAAAAAATGATGAGCTAAAAATGACATCACAGTTGTTTTGGAATCAGGGTGCCTTGTAGCTTCCCTTCTCTGCAGGAACACAGAGTTTGCGCGTGACACAGTTTTTGTGTGTGTTTGTGAGTGAGGGTTGACTGTGGTGGCCTTGTAGTGTCGTTTCTGTGTTGGCAATCAGGGATCTCACTAAAGGTCTATTGAAAAGGGAGCGCGAGGGAGTAAGATCGGTGCAAGAGAGAGAGATAGCGGCAAAGAGAGGTAGATGGGGAGAGAGATAAAAGAACGAGAGATCAGAGAAAGAGCGAAAAAGAGAGAAAGTGAGCTGAGTTTAAAACACCATTGTCCTGTGAGCATCCTTGAGAGCCTTGTGAAAGGAGAGCGCCCTGATTACTGCCTGCCTGGGAGACCTCGTATGACCTTTGTTCACATCAGAACATTGACACTTTTAGACTTCTGACAGAGACGCTGCACATTTAATGAAGGGACCGACAATGTCTGGGTGTTGGGGTAGATAATTTAGACATACTTGAATTCAGGTCGGCTTCAGGGAAAACGATAGCATTAGAGACATGAATATCCCAAAATCTATTGCTCAGAAACAGCAGGAAAAAACCTGATGCTGAATGACATTAGTATATGTTTAGGAGGACTGTATTAATGAAAAACAGACTATTGTTAAATCGAAGTAATAAATTAAATATGACTGAAACAAAAATGGTTGTTATGTGAATTTATTCTGCTTTTTGAGGAGTTAACCTCAAAATGTATCCTGTAGATGAATGTCAGGGTTGTTATTTAATGCTCCTCATTCTGCCATACATCTGTCTTCTCCGTCTCTCTTTTCAGTCTCACTGTCCGTTTACTCTGAATCTATCGATCAATGGATCAATGAATCAGTCAACTATATTAGAGCTCTTCTCGCAGTATCTCAACAGTTGTCCCAATGTGCTACAGATACCCAGCCTATTTATTTTCCCTTTCTTTCTTACACACACACACACACACACCCCTCCCTTCTCCGTTCTCCTCTCTGTGTCTGTGAAGGCTGTCAGTCAGCCACTCAGGCACTGTCTTTGTAAATCTCATCTGTATTAACTCGGCCTGTCTGCCCCCCCCCCTTCCCTTGTGTCTCTCTGATCTCCTTTCCTAGATGACCATCTCCCTGCCGGAGCCGGACAGACCCACGGCCACAGTAAGAAGGCTAACCTTCTCCTCATTCACTGACAGCCCTGGGCTGCAGGTGGCTAACAAGGAGGACGGTGAAGAGAAAATGATTGGGGGTTTAGAGAGAGATCATAGACGAACATAATGAATGCACCAATCAGTCAACTGTATACGGGGTCCGATTGGAATTTGACTCTCACTTTCAACCCCGACCCGTCCAAATTGGAGAGGTGGAAGGGGCTGCAATTAGGGGTACATGTCTTGCTCAGGGACAGAAAGACAGATTTATCTCCCTTCTGGCTCAGATTTAATCAGGCAAGCGTTTGGATGGTGGACCGTTGCTCTGACTGTGAGGCCCACTGCCGCGGGACGACAGAGGAAATGGGAAAGGGAGGATGAGAGGGGAGACCGGATGGGGGTGGGGATGTATATACAGGGTGCTAGTAACAGCACAGCCACCTGAAGAACAGCGAGGAGGTGAGACAGAGGAAAGGAGGAAACGATTTGAAAGGGGGGTTAAATAACAAGCCAACTGCAGGGAAACGGGGAAGGGTGAAACGGAGGGAGGGATGAAGAGATGAGGTGTAGATAGAGAACCCGACTGGGTCTAACGAGCTGGCTGACAAAACAACATAGAAGGGTTTATCACACGCTGTGATGCTAACTGCACTCTTCTCATCCTGCTCCTCTGACTCAAGTCTGGATGTGTTTGTTGTAAAAAAAACGTACCATTAACAAGAGAGACAACCTTGAATTCACTCACAAAACAAACCTCTCACTTGCATAACCAGATTGAGGCTCTCCAGCGTGACACGACCGTGGTTTATGATTTAGCTTAGTTGCATCACTTTGGCTAGCGGACGGCGGCGTGGATGTTTTATTACCGGTCATAGGAGTAGACTAGCGATTCAGCGGTTTTCACATT
This sequence comes from Esox niger, assembly GCA_016801105.1. NCBI lineage: Eukaryota > Metazoa > Chordata > Actinopteri > Esociformes > Esocidae > Esox > Esox niger. The sequence continues at coordinate 13,033 of JACXGJ010004750.1, forward strand.
ACGCACCGTCCGCGCTGATGGATGTTTAAAGACCAGACGTGGTTGTTTGTTTTGATTCTTCAGGTGACGGTGCATCCACAGGTTTCAGACATTGGCTCAATCAACAAGGTGAGGAATAAACGCGGTTTACATCCACTCGCTTTTTACATCCACGCATGGCTACAAAAAGGCAATGAATGTTTCTCTAAAGTTATGAATTGCTACTCTTCCTGGACTCTGCGTGAAACCGAAAAACACACGAGTAATGAAGGCATGATATTCATATATCACAGCACAGTGAAATTATAGCTCAAGGAAGAAGGTACAAGCTATGATACTTTATGTTTACGTAAAAGTGAAAATGTAATGATGCGCTGGAACAATAATGTGTAAGCCCCAGACTGGAGAGGTGAACCTCTACATGGTATTTTGACATTGGATCTAAGTGGCTGTTTCAGCCTACTTTAGTGGTACTGTGTTTCGAAGTAGCTCTCGGGCAAAAAAGACTTGATGCAGGGCCATATGTCCACGTCTGTTGTTGTCGTTATATCCTGTCCTCTCCACCAGGGGGTGAAGTACCAGGGCAGCTCCGGCGGTCAGCCCGTGATCGGTCCAAAGTACTGCCCCGGGGTGAACAACAACCCGGGCTATCTGTGTGAGACCGGACACTGCTGTGGAGAGACTGGCTGCTGCACGTACTACTATGAACTCTGGTGTGAGTTACGGAGAACAGCCCCTGGCCGAACAGGTTTATCTTATACAGAGATGGGGGGGGGGGGTGCATTCAACTGAAAGCTGAGCAACAATGTGGCTGTGTAACAGCGGGGATGGGGGGTGACATTGACTGAATGCCCCGAAGCGGCCTGGCACGTGACTCTCCTGTATTCCCCAGGGTTCTGGCTGCTTTGGACCATTCTGATTCTGTTCAGCTGTTGCTGTGCCTACCGGCACCGCAGGGCCAAGATGCGCGTCCAACAGCAGCAGAGGCAGAGGGAGATCAACCTGATCGCCTACCACGGAGCCTGCAGCTACCCTGCCTCTATGTTGGACCTAAGTAGGTAGCGCTTTGGCGATCGTCTCTCCTTCCCGTCTCCAGACAGTTTCCGCGCGGGTGTACGCCCAGTGGTTAGCGGGTGAGATTGATTGTGTGTGTCATGTGTTGTAACGCAGGTTTCCTGGCCTCCTTTAAACTGCCTTCTTATGAGGAGGTGGCAGCCCAGCCTCCATCACCCCCTCCTCCCTACAGTTCCGTCTTTGCCCTGCAGGGGGCGATGGGGGGCTCAACCGCCTACACCGCCACCCCCTATGGTTCTGCGTACCCGCACCACCACCAGCAGCAGCCCCCAGGCCCCCCCTCCTACCTGGGCAGCTCCCGGGCCGGCCCCAGTGGCACTGCAGTCACCCTGACCTCCTCACAGAGTTCGGACAACTACACCAGCTGCTCCTGCGAGTCCTGCTCCCTCCTCACCTCCCAGTCCAGCACCTCCTTCTCTGTCCAGGTGACCTACGAGACAGACGACACCTCCCGCGCCACCACGCCGGGCAGCGAAGCCGGGGCAGGGGGGAGGGAGGTCCGGAGGGTTTTCCCCAAAGAGGTTTCGGCTGCGGAGGGCACTGGGTCCGCCAGGTCGCCCTTATCTCCTGGAGGATATCCGCCATCTCTGCCCCCTCCTCCGCCCAGTCTCCTACCTTTACGTTCTCCGACCGCAAGCGAGGGGATCCCGGCAATGTCTTCTCCTCTCCCAATCCCACCTCCCAAAGTTTGTTCTCCTCCTCCACCTCTTCCTGCATTCCACCGGCCACTCCCCCCTCTTGTCCTCGTGGACCCCCTGGGCGTGATGGCCGAGAAGGGAGGGGTAGAGGGCGACCCGGACGAGGGGAGCTCTTCGACAGTCTGTCCGCCCAAGCCCTCCCAGTCTCCTCCCAGACACGCGCTGTTCTCCACCAACGTAGACGTCTTCGAACCAGTCGACAAAGGGAGGAGAGATGAGGAGGAGGACGAGGAGGATGACGAAGAGGATCACTTCCGCCACCGCCGGCTCACGGGCGACTCCGGCATCGAAGTGTGCCGCTGCCGGGTGAAGAGTGAGGAAGAGGAGAAGGTGGAGGAAGAGAGTGGCGGGGGAGGGGTTCGAGAGGACGGGTCGGGTATACTCCACGACAGTGTGGACTGCTCCCTCCGCGCGCAGCATGTCACACAATCGCTGCTCCCATCTGATGATTGTGCCACCCAGTGTGGCCACGCCTCCTCCTCAGCCGTTCCCAGGGTCGGTGACGCGGTCATCACCGTGGAGTCCTCATGAGAACATCCAACGTGGGCCAACTGACTCAGCAAGGCTACCCAAATGGAGTTTAGGGGTGTTTACTTCGACCCAATAGTGTCCCCTACTGTCCGAGCCAGGAAGGTGGAAGGAAGCCCGGGTCCACATTCACTCGGGCCTGGTAGTGTTACCGTAATAATGTCACATCACCGTAGTAACACGGAGGACAACTCATCGCAGCCATCTAATGCTAACCAGGAAAGGAAGGGCAGACTGTTGGTCCTTTTGATTCTGACTGGCGCTCATTCCGTGCCGTTGCCATGCCACCCCCGACAGAAGACTCGGTCATTTTCACTCAAAGAACGGAAACAAAGCGCCAAGTAATGATATATTCACATTGCCCCCTCTCTCTCTGTCCCTCAAACACCCTCTCAATGTCTCTCTCTTATCTGCCAGTCTTTCTAGCATTCCCTCAGCATCTCTCTCTCTCCCCCCCCCTCTGTCCGTAGTGTCCCAGGAAGGGGTGCAGCAGCTACACGAGTCAATTTGAAATCAACACAGTCACGCACGCACTCAACCCTCCCCACGCCACACACACACACACACACACACACACACACACCGAACCCAGACTCACGCGCACAGATACCACCACACAACTATCGCTACCCCCCCCCCCAACACAGCACACCTGCTGGGTCAGTGGCTCTGTCACAAAAATACCATCCCACTTTCCTCCTCTCCCTAACCCCCTCACCAGAGTAGCTCCTCCTACCCCCCATTCTTGAGGACTGTTAGTAGACAGGGCTGTTGGATGTGGTGATTGACAGTCTGTGTAGTGTTGTAGCGGGCCGGTTCGTGTTCTCTCCGTCGCGGCACTGCTGCTCCACCACCACTGGCAACATACCAGGCAATAATGTAATGAACGCTGATTATGACGACCGCTGGGCGCCTAGTACAGTACACACACACCTACCTTGTCCTATTATGACTGTTCAAAAGAGGATTCGTTATGTTGCTCCCAAGATCTTCTATCTCAGTGTGCTCTCCTCCCTGTGGAGATGGTTTTTTTCCCCCACTTGGATTTTCTACAAGGTGGTACCTACACCTGTAGATGCTTGATTGCCCATTCCACAGGCTAACTCCAAAACGTTTACCACTGACGTTGAATGTAACGTTTCCCCGACATAGCAACACCAACGGATACCCAGCTATTGGTCCTGTTGCAGCGTGTGACTGTACGGAAGCCTCTGATTGGATAAGACGTTCATACTGGACAGAGGACTGCCAACATCAGATGCAGCTGTACACAAATATCATTTGAATTAGCATCACTTTCATCCTCAGCTAGACTGTTGGATGCTAAATAGTGCCGTCGTATTTTGTCCTCCAGGGAATGGAGCGGTTTGGGTGTTTTTTTTCAAACAGGAAACAGTGAAAGGGCCTTCTTGTGTGCGTTGCCGTGGCGTTCCAACAGAAATGACTGCTCTCCCAACCTCTGCACTGTACATCTACAGCCTAAGTGATTGCATCTTTCTAACAGGTTCTTGTAGTCGTGGCAACATAGTCTCGGACCTGAAGGCGACGCAGAAAACTGTGGAATGACTGGATTTAACAGCGATCTCGAACATACTGAAGAATTCGTTTGCACTGAGAAGGCGTAGTGTGAAAGTGAGAAAATCACAGCTTTCATTTCAGGTGGTTGTTATCGCCATATATATATGACGATAACTATAAATATATATAGTTATTTTAAGACAAGGCAACATGTCGTTTCTCTGGTAACAAGCGGTGGAAGTGGCTTCATAGAAATGGTTGCCATGGCTTTCCCATGTGCCGAGTCCTGTTTGAAAGCCGAGCTTCAAAGCTGTTGACCTTCAGATTGACTCAAGGTTAGAACTGAATATGGTCACCGGTTGGACAGTGGTCTTCTCTGCCAGTATCACCAAGGGATACAATGCAGGTTGCGTCTGGGTTGCATAGAAATAGCATGTTAACTTGTCCACCTCTTAGTGTGATTACAACCACAGGAAGGCAGATTATCCTTGCATTTCATTTTCTACATCTCACTTTTACTACTGTGTGAATCTGGGTGTGGGTGCGTATGTGTGTGTAAAGCTCTTATTCGTCAGCTTACTGTGTGTATAATTACAATTACTGCAGATGAGTCATTCACTCGTACAGGCAATTCACCTGTATGGATATTTCTGGAGTAATGTGTTGTCTACACGTTTGTGACCAGAATTCCATGTTGGGAATGTTATACACAGTAGAGGAAAACATTGTGTATTTTGCTGAGTGCGTCTCATGTCACTCAGTGCAGCCACAGTGTGAGTGTGGAGTGAGAAAGACAGGACGAGAGAGAGAGAGAGAGAGAGAGAGAAAATATAACATAAAAAAACAAGGCTCCCTACCTCTCCAGCTAAGCGGTAGGCAGTTGTGTCTTGTTAACAGAGATGCTGTTTTTGTGCCTAAATGTACAGTTCTTCGAGGTTCGCTTCTCTGTGTGACTATTCGTCTTCTAGTCGTATACCAAAACCCTTTTATAACGGTACTATTTCAGCAGTCTCTTTTTTAAAGATACATATATTGTACAACTCCGAAATGTGAGACTTGCAAAAACAGTACGTGTTTAGCAATAGTATGGTTATTCACTGTTATCCCGTTCCTCTGATCATTGTAGGTTGAAACATGTTGTAAACAAGTTGTAAACGTGTCATAAGTTGAAAACTTGTTGTAATGGCATTTACCTCACAATACTGATCAATGACTCGTGAGGCATTGGGCATTGACTTTTGATTGTAGGTGTACACGGAAATTTAAAGGTTGACTTGGGGCACAGAAAACAGTCAAACTGCCTTTGTTCTCTGTTTTAAAACAGAACTGGAGGTTTTCTGTCATAGGTAGTGTGTTAGCAATGCTAGTTATTGTAGGTAGCCAGTTAGCTTACGTTATCCTAGCTAATGCTAATAAATGGCCTATTGTTAGTACCTATGTAGTTATACAAACATTTCTGTAGCTGATTCCAGTGCTCTATTTGGGTGGAGCTATTCTTTTTGTGTTTTTGTCCAAAGTCCACCTTTTATAAGAACCCCAGATGTTTAAAGTGACCCTTTATGGATGTCTTATACAGTACCTGCTGTCTCGACTAAACTTTACCCACCCTTAAACTTGACCCTTAAAGAAATTACCTCATAGCTCTTAATGTGACTATGTCAAATTACTTTTCCTTGTCAGCAGCCAGTGGTTTCCTGTGTAAAGTATGCCATTTCAAGCCTGGTCCCCAATCTGTGTGTGCAGTTTTCTCTTTTCGGCAATTTGGCAACACAGCACAAACTAACGGATCAGGAACCAAGCTATGCCACTCCCCCGTTGCATATGTTAATAGGCCATGACCAAGGCCATAACGGTCAGACTGTTACTTCGCCAAGTTGTTATGGGAGCGATTTGAAGTTGACCCTTTCCTGATACAGATACTGTATAGCCTAATCTATATTTGTACTACATTTTGTAACGCTGAGAAGTTGAATTAGCCGCATTGGTGCAGTAGTTCTCACACGTGTCAGGTTTCTTTAACTGTTATTTTTTTCCCTGCTCGGGAAGAACATTTCGCAATTCTCTTAAAACAGATTCTTTAGTGTCCGGACCCTGTCATATATTGACAACAGGCTTCGTGAATTTACCTGTGTGATATAGCTATAGCAACTACTTGATCTACATGTTGCTATAGCAACTACGTGACTGTTAGCAATGTAGTTAAGTGTATTGAACACTGTGGTATTCCTTGAGGGTATGCTACCATTCCAAGTCACAGCAAATCTGTCTGTTATATGTCTAGCATGCATGCTTGAGTCTGAAGCCTGTTGACACCTGTTGCTTACATGCGTCCTCCCGTGTATGTATTTCGTCCACATTCTAATTGGGACAACGCTTTCTGACAGGTGCGCGCAATTCATAAACTCGCCGCGAACTGCTTTCAGTTTGAAAACGGACAGGATGAAGATGAGTGATGGGTGTAAATGGGGGTTGAGAGAGAAGGCTCAGCAATCACACCAGCTTCACTGTATGTAGCGTCATCGCTACAATTGATTACAAGTATACTGAAGCTGTGAACATATTGATGGAGATGTTTGTTGATTTGCTGATATTTTCCGTAGACTAGCTCGTTTTCGAAACGTGTCATTATGAATATTGCATTGGTTCATTTTGTATTCACTGGGTATGACAAATATACAGACGTATGGTGAATTCTAATCAATCTAATCAATCTATCAGTGTAAATAATACCGCTGTACTATGTGCTCTCATTGTTGAGTTATTTATTTTATCTCAACCAGTGCTTTTCGTAGAAGCTTCGTTGTGTATTAGGTTGAATTTTGCAATTCATTCTTCATACGATTCTGACTTGTACACTTAGCGCTCCAGTTTTTTTGCCATATTGGACTTGGCCATCTGAAATGCTTATGAAACTCACTGTGGATTTTGTGCGGAAATAAATGTTGAGAAGTGCTACACAAAGACCTATCAGTTCTTCATTTTCTTACACAATTTTGAAAATACATTTCTGAGAAAATCACTGACTGCAAAGTGTCCCACTTATAAGTTACCTGATTCAATCCAGCAACCTCATATAATAACATAATTTTATATGAATTGAGCACGGAGTTGTATTACTTCGGTTTGCTGATTTGCAGAGCAGTATTTTGATTGGTGGAGATGCCAACAGCCCGGCTTGTTACATTGGCGGCATCTTGTGGTGAGTTAATATTCTCACCTGCAGAAAAAAACAGACATTTTGTGAGACAATAGCAACATCCAGCGTTGTGTTATTCTGACAAAAATCAGCATTTCGTCGAACAGAGTTTCAAACGGAATGCAAAGGGGAGGGCTCTACCTGAATAAACACGACAGAAACATTTTACAACTGAATTGCTTCTTTGCCGAAATCAATACCGTTACTGTTGGATGAGGACCATAGATATTGGTAGAAGCCTCTGTCCGCCATTGAGAACCTAAACATTTTTTGAAGTTGAACAAACACTTAGCCACAAACACTTATTTCCAAAATAACTTTTTTCTATGAACAACTAACAAGACATTGCTCAATTTCAAAAACATATTGTGAGCTAAGCCAAAATATTTTAAGGTGTTTAGGAGACAATCAACACATTAGTCCGTGGAGCGAATTTCAACGTATTTGTTTAAACTAAATCCCACACGGAAACCTATGTATCTCGAAGCACTTCAGGAGAGTTTCAGGTAAAATGTATTTGGTGCTGGGAGTCAATTTTTCAATGCTCCACTCCAGTACTACTGGCACTGCCAATGTGCACGTGATTGACCGCTATTTTAATGTCGGAAATGCTTTACAACACTAATGGTCGATTTTTCTTGCATTTACTTTTACATACTTTTTAACTCCCAAAAAAGCATTACTGGTAAAATAAACATTACCTGCCAATGGTAAAATATACCTGCAATTGGCGGGTGTTCATTTTATTGTAGGCCCTCATCACGATTACATTCGTGTCATTCTTCCAACTCACAGCAGTTGTAGAAACCTGACCACTTCAAAATATAGACCACTTTAATGGCACTCCGATCCCTAAAATGCCACGATGCGAAATGAATATCTACCATCCTCTGAGGTGAGCAAATATCTCGGGTCCCATGCAGATCAGGGAGAGGGGAGCCTTAATGGTGTAATGAGATGCCTTCATAATGCACTCAAGTGGCGAGCCAGGCAGCTGTTGCATTTTACAAACATTTATGTAACAATATGATGCAACATTATGCTCCATTATCCTCGAACGGTATAGCATGAGGTAGGGACACTCATAGAGATGGTTAGAGGGCCTGACTAGGAGGAAAACTGTAGTTGCATGGACTATATATATAGACAAATGAATAAGACCTCCAACGTAATTTGCTGATCATAGTTGATTACCTTGTTGGTCCAACTGGGTCACTGAGAATGAGGCGAATAGCAGTGAATGTAATAGATAATCAGATTCTATGACATATCTGATAGGTGTAATCTAGTTTGTACATTTATATTGTTAAATATCTATCTACCTTTTATAACTCAAGTCAACTACAAAACCCACAATGCCATGCACTCTCTCTCAGTGGCTTGGAAGCTAGGAGAAATAACTGCACAAAATAATACAGAAGTCAATATCACCATGTGAAGTCATGAAATTGTTTTAAAAATGCTTAAACAAACTGCAATATAGGAGTTAAAATTGGACCATGTTCAACTTGGTATAAGATTTCTAATTCGGGGGTTACTATGGCAACAATCAAGGAGTGCTCTGAGTCTGTAAGCCATGAGAAACGGGTTGAGGAGAGAACTTGTTGCTTCATGGTTGTTGTCGGAAGAAAATATTTAAATTTGATGGTGCAGTGGGTTCTTCAGGGACATTATAACAATCATTATTCTAAAATAGATTAAAAAAATGTCCTCATCAATCTATTCGCAATAACACATAATGATAATGTTTGCAAATTTATGAAATCCCCCCTGTAGAAATATCATATTTACATAAGTATTTAAACCCCTTTACTCTGTGCTTTGTTGAAGCACCTTTGGCAGCGACTCTTGGGTATGATGCTCAAGGAGCTTGGCACACCTGTGGTGGAGTTTCTCCCATTATTCTACACAGATCCTCTCAAGTTGTGGGGAATGTCGCTGTACAGCCGTGTTTATGTCTCCAGAGATGTTTAAGTTTGGGCTTTGGCAGGGCCTCACAAGGACATTCACAGACTTATCCCGAAGCCACTCCTGTGTAGTCCTAGTTGTCCTGAGGTTCGTTGTCCACTTGGAAGGTGAATATTTGCCCCAATGTCAGGGTTTACGTCAAAGGATCTTTCTAAACTTGGTTTTGCTCTGTTCAACAATCCATCGATCCTGACTAGTCTCTCACAGTCACTGTTCCTGAAAATCATAAGAAAATTGAAATGTGCGCAAATTCATAAAACCTTGTTATTGCTATGAGATTACGGGGTACTGTGTGTAGACTTGCGTGGAAGATTGTAAGTAATATATTTTATAATCAGTCTGCAACATAACAAAATGTGGAAAAGGTGAACAGGTCTGAATACTTTCCAAACTAAAGTATCACAATAAAAACATTTTAAAAATGCCAACTTCTCTCTTTTTGAGACATTTCCCATATAACCATTGATTTTCCACACAAGGTGGAGTTGTATGTTCGACCCACGTCCTCTGGCTCTGCCGGGTGCCGGACTTACAATCCCTGAGTGTGCAATGCAAAAGTCTTCATCAGAATCACAAGCTCCACATTTCACAAACTTCTCTTTGTATGAATGTTGGACATTGAAATTGAAAGAAACAGTTTACTGAGAGGCCACTAGGGGGCAACATTGGAGCTGAAAATAGAGGTCGGCAGCTGGTGACCTAACTAGCACGATACTTATGAATAATGCTGCTTTTAACAAGATTGAGTTAGAGGGCATTCTTAGGACAGGGGTTCTCCAACCCCTCCAAGGAACCCCCAGGCGTCTCACAATTTGTTGTAGCCCAAACCATCTCACCTGGATCAAGCAGTCGGAGGACTAGATCATTGGAAGACAAGTTGAGTCAGGTGCGTTTGCTCTGGAATACATATTATACAAGGAAAAGCTGCGGGTCCCCAGGAGAGGAGGTTTGAGAACCACTGGCCTGGGGCAGCTGTATGCCACAGACAGGGTTTCATCAGACACCTGCCTGCCTGGCTAGAATAGAATAACATGGCTCTGGGCAGAATCACATCAATGGAGAGATCCAGCAGAAAATAGCTCTGAACTCTGTTACCATGGCAGCTGTGTAGAGGGATGTGCACGTCCTGAACAACCTCTAAAATCATCATTAAGTATTTTATCTGATTTCACACAAACATACTGGCAGGATTAGCGTCAGGTCCCATGAAAGCTCAGTTGGTAGAACTAGGAACTAGCAGCAGGGTTGTGGGTACTTTTTTCCCGCACAAAAAAATGTTCACTCACTACTGTAAGTCCCTCTGGATAGGAATGTGCGCTGAATGACTGAGATCTGATGTGTCAATAAAAAAGCCTCGTCACACATTACTCCTCTACACAAGCTTGTGAAGAGGCTCTGAAAAAGGGCTTTTCTTTCACATTTAAAAAAGTCATTCTGTAGGTATCACTCGTGATGATATAATCTATACGATTCATGTAATCGGAGCTGTGTGCTCAAGGCCAGTCCGGAAGGTGCTCACAGGTTGCTTGGACATTCACGTCTTCTGGAAAAACTTTTTTTTGTGATTTTTTACACGACCACCGGATGGAGCCAAAACTACGCATATTCGATAGATATATATATACACACACACACACACACACACACACACACGCACACGCACGCACGCACACGCACGCACACGCTTGCACACACACAGAGTACTATGTATTTGAGTGCCTATTGGATTGTCGATTGTCATCGAACGAGGAATGCCGAGCTGCTCTGCGCATGACAACCTTTTTGGAAACTTTCAATATTCAACGAGGGGTGTTGCTGACAGATGCCTGGCCTTTAGTCAAGTGTGAGGCATCATGCATTGTAGTCCTGCGAATATGCATAGATGAATGTTCTGCTCAGCTGGACCTCTTGTGTGACTTCTTACTACCTGTCCTGACACCAGTGAGATGAGCAACAGAAAAAAATACATACAGACTCGTAAAACACTCAGGTATGTACTCAGGTATGTTTTGCTTACTTTTATGACAGGTTGCTGACTTTTCACCGTTGTCCTGAACTGATTTCAGTGGGACCCAGCATTGTGCAGGCTATCCTCTACTGGGAAAAACACACAATACGTTTAAATACAGCAGGGCTCTGGGTCAAAGTTCTGCGATAGAGCCCAGGGTTAAATGTACACTCACGAGACACGATTAGCCACCTGACATCTCTTTTCAGCTCTGAGTACTGCCTTACAAAGAAATCATTGTCACTCGTATTTTGTTCTTTAAGACGTTAGATTCCGGCCAATCAAACAGAGAGAGCGGTGTCTCCGCCCTAAGAACCTACCATGGGCGTAAACCTCATCTGAGACGAGGCAGGGTCATGCGTCGTACGTTTGAAATCACACTGGTGTGAAATACGTAACATAGTAAACGGCCATTCGTCAGGACCAGACATGGAAATGTTGTCTAAATACTTTTAGGTTGATGCAGTCTGTGTTGTTACAATTCACCACAGCGATGGGGTATATGGGCTGAAAGAGTCGATGTCTAAGAATAGTTAGACTACCAGAAACCAATAAACACCTGGAGAGTCCAATAGTAATCAAATCACAAATCCAATATTCATAAGTTATATGCCTGCACAGGAGTTGATATTTGTTTACTCCCGTTTAGCAGATGGGCGAGAGACCGTAGCTGAATTCAGAACAGTTGTTTGGCAACACACTACCCTCCTACCCTCCTTGCTATTTCTGTTTAAATAGGCCGCTGGCATGGTGAACTAAGAATAAAAATAAGAAATAGACAAAAAAGAACTGGAATGAAAGGCAGCCTGTTATCGATGGTCAGACAGGATCATCAAGCATGTTGGTTTCATTACTACGCCTGATTCAACAAGGTATATTAGTCAGAGATGGGAACGAAAACGACTTAAATATATTCAATCTCATGCTTCCCATTTCCATTCTGATCTACTGCCATCCCTTTGTCTTTCTCATGCTGTTCTTCACGTTGATTCCCCTTGTGTGAAATTCTTTAGTAATGTTTATCTTTTCTACTTCCATTTTCTCTTTTTTCTCCTGGGTTTCCCATTCCCTCTCCATGATGTTCTTCCTGGCTTCCAACCGTTCCGCCCTGCTTCCAACCGTTCCGCCCTGCTTCCACCCGTTCCGCCCTGCTTCCACCCGTTCCGCCCTGCTTCCACCCGTTCCGCCCTGCTTCCACCCGTTCCGCCCTGCTTCCACCCGTTCCGCCCTGCTTCCACCCGTTCCGCCCAGCTTCCACCCGTTCCGCCCTGCTTCCACCCGTTCCGCCCAGCTTCATCCCCTCCACATTCATTCTTCTCATTCCATCTTTCTTAATCTTGTCAACCTGGCATTATCCTGTTCCACCTTGCATCATCCTGTTCCACCTTGCATCATCCTGTTCCACCTTGCATCATCCTGTTCCACCTTGTTACATCCTGTTCCACCTGGCGTCATCTTGTTCCACCTGGCGTCATCTTGTTCCGCCTTGCTACATCCTGTTCCGCCTTGCTACATCCTGTTCCGCCTTGCTACATCCTGTTCTGCCTTGCTACATCCTGTTCCACTGGGCATCATCCTGTTCCACCTTGTTTCCAACTTGCTGTATCTTGTTCCATCCAGTTTCTTCCCTACATCTGCTCTTCCCTGAGGTTCTCCATCTCCACCTCCTCCACCTCATTTTCTACCCCTCTTTCTCCTCCTCTCCTTGTACTTCTCCTGTCCCCTTCTCACAGATCTCTCTCTCCTCTCCTTTACATGTCATCTTCGCTTCTATCCCTCTTCCCATCTTCTCTTAGGCTGAATTCATCTGTGTGTGTGTTTGTTTGTGTGTCTGTGAGATAGAATGTGTGTTGAATGTGTGCCAATATGACTGTGTGTACGTGTAACTATGGTTATGTTTACAGTATGTGCGCGCCTCTGTGTGTGTGTGTGTGTGTGTGTATATGTGTCTACATAATTCTGGCCTATGCTCATGATGGATGACCATCACAGGGTTTAGGGTGTGTGGGTGACAGGTGATCAGTTCACTGTACTATTGCTAGCTTATGTTAACGAGACCAGGGCGTATACATCGATCGCACAGGCAATTACTTTTCGGTGATAAATACACCAGAGATGCCCAACTTGGCTCCCGTCGCCATCCTCAATAACATCTTTGGGATTCGTACTAACATTTGTTTCCCGGTTAGCGTTGAATTAGCATGTCAGGGAAGTGCTCCCGTAGCATTTGCCACAGAGTGAATCCAGCATGAGGCTTATATGCTTGTAATGGCAATTCCCTTCGTTTGAACGTTCTGTTTGCTCTCGGTCCTCCTGCAACCGAATACCAGAACGTGTTTTGTCTAAGAAGCACACAATGAATTCATTGTTGAGCGGTAGTGAATAAACAAAGGCGATTGGGCCAGAGTGACGAAGACAAAGTGAAAACAAGCTTGTTTTCCATGTAAATAGGCATTGGTGTCCTAGGGGTTGCTGTCGCTTTCATAAGGGCCTTCGATTGGTGATGGGACGAGTCTGACGTTTCACACAATGTGGAAGCCTCCCAGGCATTTCCATCTCTCTCTCTCTCACCTGGTCTCTCTCTCTCTATCTCTCTCACCTGGTCTCTCTCTCTCTATCTCTCTCACCTGGTCTCTCTCTCTCTCTCTCTCTCTCTCTCTCTCTCTCTCTCTCTCTCTCTCTCTCTCTCTCTCTCTCTCTCTCTCTCTCTCTCTCTCTCTCTCTCTCTCTCTCTCTCTCTCTCTCTCTCTCTCTCTCTCTCTCTCTCACCTGGTCTCTCTTGCACATGCAGTCTGTCTCTCTCTCGCGCGCACGCACGCACGCACGCACACATCGTTCTCTGTCTCTTCCTCTCACTTTTTCATTCTCTGTGTTTTTCTCTCTACAACCTCCCCCCTATCTCTACCTTCTTTCTTTCATCCCTACTCATCCTTAAGAAAGTGTCTGGGGAGGTGTGTGTGAGAGTGTACCCCCCCCCAAATTGAATCAATACGAGCTCGGCACATCTCCCCCGCCCACTCCGGACTTGTTGTAGAGAGATCTAAATGATTCATGAAAGCACAACAGGTAATCAGCCTCACAATCAAGTGAGCCAGGTTTGGTCTGCCGTCAGACACAGCTGCCAAACACCAGCACGTTGAATAATACAGTGAGTCCACGTCCCTCTCCGGCTCAGCGGCATGCCAATGGCCCGGTGTCACCGAGCGTGCCGTGACCGATCATTTATTGATGCAGGTGAGAATCCTGTTTGGGCAACGGGGGGGAAACGCGGCACGGTCTTGAGAAAGGAGCGTCGCCTCTCCAGGGCTGAATACACAGGATTCTGTATACATAGTTCATGAGGTTGGACCAGCGCCTTTGGAGTAGTGAAGGGACTGAATGTAGTGGAGATAAGGGGCCATTTGAACCGCACCGCATCTGAACCGGTCCTGACCAACTTCATTCTGTTTTGAGGAAGATTTTCCCTTTTTCTTTCACGTATTTTGTCGAAATCCTTTGTAATTACAAGTTTGATCCATTAGTCTATAGGGACTTCCAACTGTCTTGAGAGAGTTGAAGATGGCTGTATGTCTTCTTCCTAGGCAGCCGCGATAACGCACTGCACTTTTTTTCTGTACTGCACTTACTATCCCTTTTATCTATGCAGTATCCATCTTCAGTCTCAAGAGGATGATGATTCAGTCGTCACAAGACAATGCTTGATTCTAGACTTAAATGGACAGCTTGGCACCACAAAAGGGCGCTTTTAGTAAAGTAATATGTAAAACTATGGTTTTCCTTAACTCACTTTCAGTTGTTGCCAGTTATCGTCATGTACTTGCATACACCTCTACGACTGTTTTCCGGAAGCATGCATTTACACCACCTCAAAGCGATCCTATTTTAAGTTCTAAGCTGAGTTTTAACTTTTACGCAGCTGGTGGTCCAATATGGCACAGTATGGGAGGGAAACAGTCCCATTTCATAACCACAGGGGTTAAGGGACAAAGCTAGCTAGCCAAGCGATGCAGCTCTGGGATATGAAAAGTTTCAATGCATTCATTATCTTGGTGGATTTGTCATTTTCCCCCGACACAACAAAGGAAGAGAATCTAGTGATGGGTGTCAATGCACACACTTTGGTGTCAAAAAGATTTCAACCTATTATAAATTAAATGTGTTTCTTAGGTCCTGCCCCCCCATTATATAATCTATTGTAAGGTAATTATAGTAATTAACAGTCATAATTATGCCTTGTCCTTTGATCAGACAAACATTGAAACTTACAATACCATAAAACCATTACTTCCTTTGGACCAATATAGACTGCCTGGCAAGCCCTGAAACCTCCTGTCTGTGGCATCTCATCCACTAATTATGGGCCCTGTTATTATCACACCTTATTTATTTGATTAATTCCTGTCTCCGGGGGCAACCCGTGCCAACACAAACCACACCGCAAATACCGTCCCGGAGATTTTACAAACTCACGTGTTGTTCCAACAAAACAAATTAATAACACAGTCGGTTGCCGGCGTCAACTGCTGGAAAGGAAGATGACGCGGATTTATCCGAAACACTCCGGCGGCAGCAGGAGACGGCAATTAAATAGAGTATGGCAACAGACCTTGACTTAGGCCTAGATTTATTTTTATCTGCTGTAGATCCATGCTATTGCACGTTTGACATTTAAAGACAGCTTAGTACACATCTTAAAGGAAAGGAAAATACTTTTACTGGCTGATGGTAAAATATAAAACATTTCAATGAACAAAATTTGACCAAATCGTTCTTCCCAACCAATTTTTATTGTCTCCAATTTGCCATTGTTCCATCCAATTCCAATTCTCATTGTAAGAGCTCTGTAGCAGATACTGGAATGTCAACAGTTGAGAACTTCTCAGCATGTCTTGCAAAGCTGTTCTGCTCTTCCCTGGATTTACAGGCATGCTCTGCCTTTCACAGGACTACTCTTGCCTGTTTCGAATTCTCCCCCAAACCCCCCAAAACTGTTTCCTGTAACAGTCACTGATCACCATAAAACCGACTAGTAACGTTACATCTCGAAACCATCACTGAAGTCCCCTGTCGCTGAGCTCACTGCCTACTGAGCTGGTGGATGATGCTATCCACGTCCATCTCGAACACCATCATGACAATACATATATATTCGAGGAGGACATGGTTTGTGGACTTCAGCTTTCCAGTCGACACGGTCCTCCTGGAAACCACTGCGAGACCAACTCTCCCAGCTGAAAGTGTCCCGCTCCATCAGTCGCTGGGTTACTGACTTCCTGGGGGGGATACGATTTTGACCTGCTCCCATTTTCAATAGGAATCCCTTGTCCTGTTCAGGGACGGAATCATCTTTTAAAACTGGAGATATGCTGCCGTCCCGAGGACATTGACAAAGGACGACTTGGCCATAAAACCAGCAGATTTACACGTTTCAGAAGGACTTGTGACGTCACGTATTCGGCACTGATTTGTGCGACCAGGAAATTGATTGACGTCAAGTGAGGGCCCTCTAATGGGCTTTTAAATGTGATAAGATGGTGCAATGTCTTTCGGTATTGAAGGACAACAGTGAGACCATCGATTGCCTTTTAAAATGAGTACAAACATAAATCGATCGACAGACAAAGGGCATTGCTGTGTGACACCCCGTGATCAATCAGCCCTAAAATACGTAAAAACGTTCGAAAGTGCTTGGTAACACTTTATATTACCGGCGCCCTTTTTTAAGAAACAACTTGATCGCTGACAAAGTAACACAACCACTGCATACATTTCTTACGTATGTTTAAACATCTTTGTGATTATACAGTTTACGGCTGAGTGGAGCATTTCGGTTGCCAAGTTGAACGTGGACAGTTTGCTTGAAACACTCACTGCATTTTGTCATTTTTTACAGGAACAGAGTTGAAATGTGATACGAAGGACAACTACTTTCACATGCTTTACTATAGGCCCATGGTCAGAGCATGAGACTATGCTATCTTGTTGTTTCACTGAAGGCTTATGGTCTGAGCATGAGAGCGAGATATCTTTTTTTCTCAGGGGGAGAAGAGCAGCTTTTCCTTCTTAGTAAGTGCTTCATTTTGGCGATATGAATGAAATCCTAAGCTGTGCTATAAATGTCATAGCTATGTTGTCACCCACCAAAATATCTCACTTATTAGAGTTCGTCTCACTAAAACCGGTTAAATGAACAACACTGGGCAAAATTCTTTTGTTCTATTCCTGAAGACCGTCTACCCCAAACCATGAGCAATATTAACCTGTCACACACACACACACACACACACACCTCTTTTCCACGTCCACTTCCTTGAAAATCTAAACACAGGCCTTTTTGTTAAAGGCCAATAGTCAACAGAAAACACTGCCATCCAATAACCACACTCTAAATTCTATCCCACCCTACACACAGTTAACAAGCATCACTAGTCAGCAAGCCATCAGGAAGTGTCATGAATAAAACGGCCCGAGGTAAACTCACCTGTTTTGGAATGATGGCTGACAGCATCACAGATTGGTAGAGAAAGCAGAAGAATGAGACGAGTTGGACGAGAGAGAGGATGAAGGTCAATGATTTCTAATGGCATCTGTAAATCTGAACGTGACCATGGTCTTGTACGTGGTCTGACAGTGAGGGAGGCTGGGCTGAGAGTACCGCCAAACCAGAGCCGTTTTACCTGATGCATCGATCAAAACGGATTACTTAGCGTAACATTATCTGACTACGGTGCTGACCAGCATGTTCTCGTTATGCTGAACCTGTAGCCGTTAGCATACACAGGAAAGTACAGGAAAAATATATACTTTCATTCATACACAATTAAATCCAGTGTTTTCTTTTTGTGGAATTGAGAGATCAGTTGGTGGTGGTCGACCATGCGCGTTTTCGGAGAACTAGCCACTGTGAGCATGGTTCTCGAAGAAAACCACGCAGGTTTTGAGAAATCGAGTCTACAAAGACGTTTCCAGATGATGGCATTTTCTAAGGTATACGCACCTTCAGAAAATAATGCCTGAGATATAGAAGAAACTCTCAGGTCAGGTACAGGATTCATAAATAATTTTATGACTATAACAATCTATACTCTATACCTGTATAAAAACATACTTTTCTTCTTAGTCTGAAGTTCAATTGTTCCTGTGCAAAACAACAATGAATAATTATGGTATTTGTGTATGTTTTGTACAAGGTCCCCCTGCTCAAGCCAGCGCATGTCCAGGCCCGTCTGAAGTTTGCCAATGACCATCTGGATGATCCAGAGGAGGAATGGGAGAAGGTCATGTTGTCTGATGAGACAAAAATAGAGCTTTTTGGTCTAAACTCCACTCGCAGTGTTTGGAGGAAGAAGAAGGACGAGTACAACCCCATGAACACCATCCCAACCGTGAAGCATGGAGGTAGAAACATCATTCTTTGGGAATGATTTTCTGCAAAGGGGACAGGACGACTGCACCATATTGAGGGGAGGATGGATGGGGCCATGTATCGCGAGATCTTGGCCAACAACCTCCTTCCCTCAGTAAGAGCATTGAAGATGGGTCATGGATGGGTCTTCCAGCATGACAACGACCTGAAACACACAGCCAGGGCAATTAAGGAGTGGCTCCGTAAGAAGCATCTCAAGGTCCTGGAGTGGCCTAGCCAGTCTCCATACCTGAACCCAATAGAAAATCTTTGGAGGTAGCTGAAAGTCCGTATTGCAGAGCGATAGCCCTGAAACCTGAAGGATCTAGAGAAGGTCTGTATGGAGGAGTGGGCCAAAATCCCTGCTGCAGTGTGTGCAAAACTGGTCAAGAATTACAGGAAACGTATGATCTCTGTAATTGCAAACAAAGGCTTCTGTACCAGATATTAAATTCTGCTTTTCTGATGTATCAAATACTTATGTCATGCAATAAAATGCAAATTAATTATTTAAAAATCATACAATGTGATTTTCTGGATTTTTGTTTTATATTCCGTCTCTCACAGTTGAAGTGTACCTATGATAAAAATACAGACCTCTACATGCTTTGTAAGTTGGAAAACCTGCAAAATCAGCAGTGTATCAAATACTTGTTCTCCCCACTGTATGTTGTGAACATATAATGGTTTGATCAACACTTTTGTCAAAAGATACAAAAATTTGCCGTTTTTATATATGTCAGATTGAAATATGTAATTAAAATACATGACCATGAAAAATATATGTGTATGGCCATATATTTGATTTCCGTGTCAGAACAGTGTTTTAAATTCCAATCACCTGTATATAATGTATATTTAGTTGTGTCACTGTATTAGTCATTGTATCTGTTAGACTTTTGAGGGCAAAGCTTTATTTATGTCAGATGATATAGTTTTGAGTAAAATCCGTGGAAAATCGTGGAAAATCCACCACAGTATAAGGTTTGTGTTGTGTGAGAAGTCTGAGATTTGGTCAGTATGGTGTGCGTTTTGAGAAGTGTGTTTGTAGTTTTGAAACAATGTAGTGCACATTCTCGAAAAGTGTTAGCGGTTGTGTAAAACCATAGCAACTCATGACATTTGAAATCTGCTTGAAGCAGTAGTTCATCAGTGGTTGAAGGGGAACTCAAAATCTGATAGTGATTAGATACTCAGCATTCCCTAAGGTACAGCACAGGTGCCAACACGCACGCACACACACGCACGCACACACAACATGCACGCACGCGCACACGCACGCACGCACAAATCATTAGCACATAGACATACACACAGATTTCTCAGACACACATAATTATCACACACACACACATAATAATCACATACACATTTCCCTCACACACACACACACACTTCTCTCTACGTTTCTCACCCACTGGGATGGAGGACCACTTAGTTCATTGGTCCATCTCCAAGGATCCAGTTCCTGAGCTCCACCAGTAATAAATTCTAATTTGAATGGAAAATGTATGCCTGTTCGTTTGTTTGATTGTTTTAAATATTTTGTCTGGAGATGGGGTAAGTTAAAACAGAGCTACCACACTGAACTAAGTGGTTCTGGGGCCAAGAAATATCCCATAGACGGCACGTCGTAATTGAGACTTGTAGCAGTTTGTCTCTTTACTCATCCCTAAGTAAAGCATCAATCAAAGTTGTCAGATATATGAACGAATGAAACGCATCCAAAAAAGCTGTTCCGAAAAGTGAATCATGGTTTTCTGTGATGTCAATGTAAATCCCTCAGGGCCTGAAACGCTTTCAGGGTTAACACGATCCCAATCCATCACTGGAAGGTACTGTGAACCAAATGTATGCAATCACTAATGCGCGTCGCTCTGGATAAAAGCGTTGGCTAAATGACCAGGGTGTACGTAATGTAAATCACTGTCGATAACTTTCCCGGGTAAAAGGCGAGCGGGGATTAGCGTCACCCCTTCCAGGGGCAAACTGAAAGGTCCAGAGACTGATTCCATCTAGGTAACTCTGGGATTTGGACTCACACCAAACACCCTTCCTCATGCTTTGGCTGTTCTCTACCTCTTTCCTCTGCTGCAGTCCACCCCCCTCTCCTCTCTCCCTTTGAACAAGAGGACTGAGGTACTTTTTCCCCTGAATCCTCCCGTCCCAGCTGACTCTCAAAGCGGGCCGCACTCGTTTGTTTATCCTGCCCGTTTTTTTCCCACACCATCTCCCCCTCCACCTTTCATGACTGACATACTCACACTCCATCTCGAGCATCCCCCCCTCCCTCCCTCCCTCCCTCCCTCCCTTACTTCTCCCCACCATATATCTTCCTTCAGTTGGATTTGATTAGAAACACAAAGGCCGCCTTCTAAAAACTTAGACTCCAGGCCAAATGATACAGCCGGATGTTTTGGCAGTGATTTCTGAGGCGCTTCCAGAATCTCTCGCTCGGTATTACTGCCCAAGCATCCGAGCACAAACACAAAAACCCTCAACCTGGGAGAAGGATATGCAGTGTAGTGCCTGATGCATATTTTCTTCACCACAACACAGCGAAAAACAACTGCTTGTGCACTGAGCTGATATTTTTTAGCTCACTTACTTGGCAGAACCTCACAGCCGACCCATAATGTCGAATACAACCAAATAATTGGAGCATTATTTCAATCAATCTGTTGTACAATTCCGTTTTATTCACTTTGGATGCATCCATCCGTTAAGAGATATTTATATTTTAAACCTGTAAAAAGCTCATCTAACAAAGCGCAAAAAATGACTAAACTCAGTCTCCTCGCTCTGAACGCTTGGATGAAATACTCTAACGGCATCATTAACTTTAATACGGTATAGAGAGAAAGAGGGGAGGAGAGAAGGATGAGAGAAAGACAGGTTGAGACAGGGGTAGAGGGACTACACAGAGTGAGGGCGGAGTGAGGGGTACTTTATTAGGATCTCCATTAGCTCTTCATGGGATCCATACATAAATCAAAAAACAACAAAAGCAAAACCGCATCATAAAAACACACAATAAAAATACAGCGCTGCATGCTAAATGGTGTCTGTGTTTCTCGTCAGAGTCTCCGTCGTTTGACAAGTTGTTTATTTATCAGCCTTTTTAAATCTGATTTGTATTGCATGGCTGATGTACCTGGAGACACGCGGTCATCATGACTCTGGTACTATGCACTTGCCAGCCTTGGGTCTGGTGGCGTGTCTGGTGTTGTGATGTTGCTGGGGTGAGATATGTGCTGTCTGGCCTGACAATTTGGTAAATTCAACACATCGCCACCGCTCTTCTGTCTTTCTCCCTCTTTCCACCAGGAGTGGAAGGAGAAAGACAGTAGATAAAGAGAAATGGGACAGAGTGTGTGTGTGTGAGTGAGAGAGTGAGAGACAGAGAGAGAGAGAGAGAGAGAATGAAAGATGGGACAGAGGGAAAGCAAGAAAGACAGAGAGAAGAGCATGGGTGTGTTGGCGGGGATGGAGGTCAGGCTATTTCTGCAAGCAGCATTAGCTCCAGCCATAAATATCAGTCCATTCAAAGTTACTTTATATGCTGGTAATTAGGAGGAATGGAGAAGGAGAAAACCGTAGTGCAACAAGCCCATCATAAGATTAATGAGAGGTGGTTAAAAGAGCAGTAAAGATCTGGCATTCTGTGGGGTATTACGGACTACTTCCTTTCTCTTATTATATATAAGACGTTTCTTGTAGTTGGCTACCAGGTTTGCACACGTCTCCTTTGTGCAGATCTTCTCCAAGTCATAACGTCAGGTTTCGAGGCTGACGTTTGGCAACTCAAACCTTCAGCTCCTTCCACAGATCTCTAATGGGATTGAGGTCTGGAGACTGGCTAGGCCACTCCAGGACCTTAATGTGCTTCTTCTTGAGCCACTCCATTGTTGCCTTGGCCGTGTGTTTTGGGTCATTGTCATGCTGGAATACCGATCCACGACACATCTTCATTGCCCTGGCTGAGGGAAGGAGGTTCTCACCCAAGATTTGATGGTACATGGTACATTGGTGAAGTTGTCCTGTCCCCTTTGCAGAAAAGATTGACAGTTCTTTTGTGTTTCTTCCACTTGTGAATAATCACACAAACTGTTGTCACGTTCTCACCAAGCTGCTTGGCGATGGCCTTGTATCCCATTCCAGCCTTGTGTAGGTCTACAATCTTGTCCCTGATATCCTTGGACAGTTCTTTGGTTGTCTTGGCCATAATTTGGTGTGTGTGTTTGTGTGTACACACACACACACACACACACACACACACACACACACACACACACACACACACACACACACACACACACACACAACAAAATCACAAGATGATTAAAGGTAAAACAATGTGAATTTGAAATAATAAAATGAATTTGTGCTTCAATCATTGCAGGAGTGCACAGAGAACAATCTAAACTCAATTTGATTTTCCCATTAAAATTGTAATTGCAGCCTGAAGAGAAGAGGATTCAATCAAACTTCAAAAATATATGAAATAACCATGTATTTCATTGGTGGCATAGGATACCCTGTCATTCCATAATACACACAATAATGACACAATAATGGCAGAGCTTGTTGTTCTAAAGGACCTCAGATCTCTGCGCATATTTTGTCATGGAGAATGTTAGTTAGCCGTTTTAGGCTGTAACTTATGCTGAAAAGTGTAAATTCATTGTTTGATGATCGCCACACCCAAATAAATTACTGATGTTTTTATATGTTAACAAGGACAGGTGCACCGCATTCTCATGTCTAAATCTTAGTCGGATCTTTTCTGTGAAGGTTTCATGAATGACGGCCACTGTCCTTTTGGAGAAAATTGGCTCCATTCAAGTGCTGTGCACAGGGTATGGCATAGCGTTGTGATGCCTTCATTCTTCAAGATCCCTTTTACCCTGTACAAATCTCCCATATTGCCATCACCAAAGCACCCCGAGACCATCACACTGCATCCATCTCGCTTGACCGATTGTGTCAAGCACTCCTCAAATATCTTTTCATTTGCTTTGCATCTCACGAATGTTCTTCTCTGTGATTTGAACCTTTGTTCAATGTCAGTGTTCCTTTACCCATCTTAATATTTTCTTTTCATTGGCCAGTCTGAGATATGGCTTTTTCTTTGGAACTCTGCCTATAATGCCAGCATCATGGTGTCTCACCTTCACTGTTGACATCGAGATTGGTGTTTTGCGAGTACGTTTTAATGAAGCGGCCAGTTGAAGGCCTGTGAGGCATCTGTTTCTGAAAGGAGACACTAATGTATTTGTCCTCTTTCTCAGTTGTGCACCGGGGCCTCCCACTGCTGTTTCTTTTCTGGTCAGAACCTGTTTGCGCTGTTCTGTGAAAGCAGTAGCACACAACGTTGCATGCGCTCTTCAGTTTCTTGGCAATTTCTAACATGGAATAACCTTTATGTATCAGAACAAGAAGAGACTGACAAGAGACTGAAGTCCTTTGTAATCAAACATATAAATGCTGATGCTGAAGATAGTGAACTAATCTAAAGGACAGTTTTATTGCTTTTTTTAGCAGCACAACAGTTTTCAGCTGTGCTAACATAATTGCAAAAGGGTTTTGTAATGATCAATTAGCCTTTTATGTTGATAAACTTGGATTAGCAAACACAAGGTTCCATTAGAGCGCTGGATTGATGATTGCTGATAATGGGCCTCTGTATTCCTATGTAGATATTCCATTAAAAAAAATCTGCCATTTCCAGTAAGAATAATTATTTACAACATTAATACTACACTATTTCTGATCAATCTGATGTTATTTTAATGGAGAAAAATTGCTATTCTTTGGAAGAAAAGGACATTATCAAATGACCCCAAACTTTAAAGTGATCCCAATTTTTCACACTTATAAAAAGTAGTGTGTTCTCCGTGTAAAACCTGGCGACAGGAAAGCTGTAAAACAAAATCACCTCAGGCTCTTTCTCAAGTTTCCTTGAATCCACTTCAACCTCTAACACAATTTCCTCCATTAGATGGAACAGAGTAGGACATACAGGAAGGTATATTTCCTTTCAACGCTGTTACCTTGCAGCAGTAATTGATCATGTGAACTGACCAGGAGACTCTAGTCTGAACAGAGCCTATTAGAAGGGTTTGTAATGTAGCTTTTCCAACTGTCAAGTGAAGTGTGAGTGATATTGTGGAAACTAGGAGGGTTAAAGTAACTATCCTCTGTCCAGCCCAAGGTAATATTCAGGCCTAAATAATCAATCGCATTATCAATACTGTGTGCGCGTGTGATTGTGATTGTGTTTTATTATGTGTGCACTGCAGGTCAGGGCTCTTCAATCGATTGCTCTGGCCTGACGTCTCTACTCCTAATGGACGGGGAAAGGATTTTCTCCCCGAGCTTGTTGCCTTGTCCTGGCCGTGGGCGGAAGGGGTAGCTTAGGATATCTCCCAGAGCGGGTTTGTCATCATTAGACACTTGAGAAGATGGAGGGAAACAGATGCCACATCATTTGGGGTGAGCGTGCGCGAGTGTGTGTTAATGCCTGTAGTCATGTAACTAGCCTGTAGTCAGGCAAACCCAGGATTTAACTAACAAGCAGCTCTCATTTTGTTTGAGCTACCTTTTCCCAAAACCATAAACACACTTTAAATCTCACATCATGTTGAGCAAACCCCAAACTTAGGACGCAACATTTTATATTATTCTCAAAATGTGTAATGGCTGGACTTTGCATGATGTCATAGACTTTCAATTTTGTCTTGGGATCATGCTGAAATGTAGAAAAAATACACAAATAGCAAATGTATTTATTTTATGGGGTGCTTTGGGCTATAATTCACACACACTTGAAATTTTGCCCAAGAACAAAAGAGAAAGTGTTTTTAGACAGGTACAAGGTTATACTCATAAAATATAATCATTCTGCCTTTTACTTTGTATCTGACCTGGAACAGAGATTTTCTCCTACTTTTCGGACTATATTTTGTGACTGTTTCTATAACTTTAACATTGAAGTCCTGGAATTTTGTCCTTGACAGGATTTCTTCAAACAACCATTTTCGCTGTGGCTTAGACCTCGAAATCATACATGGTCTACCTCCAACAGGTTTCTCAGGTCTACAAAAAGTAAATAAATTTAACACAAAATATTCCAGTATTTTCCTGTACTTTACTGTGTGTGCTAATGGGTACAGGTTCAATGTACAGACAACAGGGTGGTCAGCACAGTAGTCACATACGTTTAAAGTAAACAAATTATTTTCAACTCAGGATAATCGATGCAACAGTGAAAGAGCTCCAGTTTGGCTGTACTGTGGCTGTCATACCATGTACAAGAACATGGTCAAATCCAGTGTTATTAATCTCATTAGGGCTCACAGTTCTTCTTTCCTCTACCTCTCTCTGAAGTTGTCAGCCATTGGTCCAAAACACAGGTCCAAAACAGGTGAGCTCTCTTGTCTTTTAAATTCACAACAACATTCTCATTGCTTAAAGACTAGTTATGCTTCTTAGTCTTTACGCCTCGACCACTGTGTCTTCAGAGTGTTTGAATTTAGAGTGTGTTTTTGTCTTGTTCATGAGCCCACATGTCGACAAATGTGCTTTACAAAGAGAGTTTGGCGTAGAGGTTTGCAAAAACAAGTGTGACTGAGATTCGTGTGAAAACAGGTGTATAGGGGTTATAAGTTGGGGTAGATGCTCTTATGGAATTTAACAAAATGGTTCAAAGTATACTCTTCACAGAACCGTTTTTAATGTAAAAACTGTTATTAGGCCTCCTCAAGTATAAGTGATCCCTCCTCCCTGCTCTCCTCTGTCTCCTCTCGCTCCTCCAGTCTCTTCCATTGATGTGAACCTATTTCTGAGTGGTGAATCTTTCGGTCTTTTGTGAATTTCTTTCTGTCCCTCACCAGCATTTGCTTCGATGTACAAAAGCAGGCACAGATTGGCAGGAACAGAGCCAGCCTGCTTTATCCTCTTGGCATTCTGAACATCAATACAACACAGTACAGCGCAGGTTATTTCTTGTTAAAATCTTTTCTCTGGAATCAACCACAGTCTTTCTAGGTAATCCAAAAATCTTTCTTGAAATTATTTTACAACAGAAAGGAATCAATAGGAATTTTTAAATCCTCCCTACCCTACCATACCAGGATAACCTTGAAAATGATTCTTTAACCCTAATGGTGTGTGTGTGTGTGTGACCCTCTTAGACACACTAAAGCAATGTCTCTGTACAAGGAGCTAAGCAAGAAACAAGGTCTACTGAGGACCTTGGCCACTTTAAGATAAACGACTTGGCTTCTGTAACTAAGCTTCCTCCAATATACCTGGATACTGGTTGCGTGTGTGTGTGTGGCCACGTCCAATAAATACCACCACTGTGTCCACTTTGAGGTCAGTTCTAGATAAATGGGTACACTCCTGGATATTGGCGCTTTAGCTCATCTGATGATGAAAAGCTGTTAGAGGAGTTCTAGTCTTTGCAATCATTTCTTGGAGGCATGTCAAGAGGTGCCCTGTTGTCTTCACAGCTAGAATAAAACTGGATAGGATAACCTTGGCCCAACACTTATCTTGCCTTGGGGTCTCTTTGCGCTACCACTGAAGATTTGTTGACTGAGAAATGAGAGAGAAGGGATTAGAGAAAGGCCAAAAGCCTTAGTCACTGGAAGTTGTCTGGAGAGTGGATACTGACAAGGGACCGTTCAAGTTACAGAACACACAGTCCTCAATCCACTCTTGGCTCGGATAGCGGCACATGCTAATGTGACTTACAAAAAAGAAGCTATGGACACATTTCTGTGTTGCTCAACTCTCTCTCATCGTGTAAAAGGGCCCTAAGCTTCTGGATGAACCAGAGGGCCCCTAGGAGACTGCCAATTGATTCACCCCTGCCCCAGACAACAACACATCGTAGGGCCGTCTGGAAGCTGTGACATTGACGGCAATAACAACACACAGATGTGAGGTAAAGCCACTGGTGTACTGAAATTTCTCTCAGTCATCCAGCAGGTTGGCAGCACTCACCACCACCACCACTAATTCACCTATTATAAACAGCCGCACTCACAGCTGCCCGCCCTACAAGAATAATGCAAATGAAATGCTGAAATCGGACTAATTATTCATGCAAACAAAAATGCAGAATGACAGTTTGAATTACATTATGGGCCGTGAAACAGAGAATTCACCAAATTACTTCAAAAAGAATATAACAGTAGCATGCTCGTACATCCCTAGTAGCGTAACATAATACCGTTAAAAGCAGGCTACCATGTATATTAACAGTAAACAATAAAACCAACAGAGATCAAAATAACCAAAGTAGCCATCAGTCCACTACAGTGAGATGACACCATTTGCTGCTATATTGCTAGGAATAAATGCAGGCTTGCTTTGAACGTGACAAACCATAGCTGTCACACTTCTGGGGAGAAAATCTAACCCAATCCAATCCATACTACAAAATCAATTAAGCAATGCCAGACAACTAGCCTACAACATTTCCTATAGGCATACCTAGCCTAGAGTTCATGTCTAGAAAAAGACACAAATATATTTATGATGTACTGTAGCTTCCCTGGATAGAATGTTAGCAAAACCAGTGGAATGCTAAATACTAATTTCTGCTGGGTCCTGTGATTTGAGGTGGCTAGTTGGCTAGCAGTATATACACAACATTTCCCTCAAAAGAGAAGCATAGAACTGACAGTGACAAAATTCGCTTGGGGCCCCTGGCCTCTCAGTGACCCAGACTTCTAGTGAGCCCCCGGCCGCTAGAGGAGAGGGGGCCCCACATCTAATTTGCTTAGGGCCCCCAAAAGTCTAGAGCTGGCACTGGTCATCACAATTACAACCACTCAAGCACTGACTAGGTTAAGGTTTACATTTAGTTTGTGAGTTTCACCGAATGGTTGCATTGGGCAGAAATTGTAAAGGGAATGTATTCATAGGCCTACGTTGTGCTCTACCAGATGTACATGTCTAACCTTGCATCACTCACCTTTCTAGTCAAATCCCTCTCTATTCAGTTTGCTGTAGGTCTATCTTTCTATGGTACCTACGTACAGTACAAATGTATTGCGGTCTCATTTGGTCAACCGTTTGTCACACCTAAAGTTTCACAAAGCTACACGTGCTGATTAGTGGTCCTTGTGTATTCACTGTACACTTGTTCAGTCCTTCCTGTTGTCGTTAAGATCAGTGGTGGCCGCTGGCTGTAGCAGGGACGTTGCCAAATGGTTACAGCATTTTTACATCAACAGACATTTATATGCTCCCTTCAAGCAATTCATTATTGCTCAAATAAATAAAATAAATAAATAGCCGGTAATCTCTCGCTCTATTAACATACAGAGGAAGAAGTGATAATACTGGCTAGGGCGAGCATTGGTTTAGCTCACAAAATAATGACACAGACATCCACAAGTTAATATTGATGGCAATTAACACTGATTGCTGTACGGAAAAAAAAATGTAACGCCAGCTTAACAGAAAACGTAATTAGGTCGATAGCTAAAACAATTAACGATAGCTAACTAACTGGATTCTGATGCACACAACTTGTTTAGAGATTTGTCCTGCTTGACCACAAGTAACCATAAGCGTATGAAAGTTACTAAGAGACGATCCCTTGCACAACATTGTGGCTAAGGTTGCCTTGCTAGTTAGTTACAGCCAGGAAGTCATTTCAGCAGGTGTCGAGGAATGAAAACAGTGACATACATTTCTAACAATAGCTCAAAGCCAACTGCCAATGATTAACATGAGCTAGTTGGTTAGTGTAGTTAAATATGACAACACATTTGAAAACCACGAGCAGAGAGCAAAAATGATCCGGTTTGCAGGTGGTCGGCCAGCGGAAGCCTGAGAGCAACAGGCTATTGATAGAGTGCCGCACGTGGCCCGAAAAGTCATTGCTAGCCACGGTGGCTTCAGGTAAACTTCCACTGACCACATGATTAGGCTGTGTAGCCTGTAGCTGAAACATGAACATACAAGAAACAGGGAAAACAGTTGTTTATATTCAGATTCAATATATTTTTAAAAACTCAGATTTTTGCGAGAAGACAGTCTAGCCTGCACTTGAAATGATGCCCAAGCAGTCTTGGTTATCTAATCCTTTGGTCATGTACTCCTATAATCTTCACCCGGCAGAGCCAGAAGAGGACTGACCAACCCTCAGAGCATGATTCCTCTCTAGGTATCTTCCAAAGTTTTGAAGCTGCTATGGAGTTTTTCTCAGCCAGAGTGCACTGTTTTTTTTATGGCTTGGTATCTGTAAAATCACTTTCTGCCAACTGCAGTGTTGTCAAAATATAGAAAGGGATTTATTTAATACATTTGATGGATTGAGTTCCAAGTTATGAACCTTTTCAGTTAAAAAGCAAAGGGTCTGTGTTGTTAGGCTTGAACCAGGATTTTATCATTCGGAAGGCTGGGCTAAAGTGAAAATTATTTCACAGGTAAAATGGCCATTCCCCACAGAGTGATGTACTGAATGGAAACAACTGACAAGAAACTCACATAGGATGCCTTTTTGTCTTTTACGCATGGTATCAACAGAGAAACATTTTCACTGGGGGCACACACAGACAGAAATGGACACACTAATGCACAGAATCACACAGACACACCCGCGCACACACACCTGCATAAACACGCACGTGCGCACACACGTGCGCACCAGACTCCACTTACCAACATTACCAAAAGCAGTGAGCTGTGTCAAACAGTTTCCCACAGCTGCTTTCTATCTGATCATCTATCAGCTGTTGAAGTTGATAGTAACTGCACGAGAAACACACAGAGAGAAAGAGAGAGAGAGCCAGAGAGAGAGCCAGAGAGAGAGCCAGAGAGAGAGCCAGAGAGAGAGCCAGAGAGAGAGACAGAGAGAGAGA